>JAYMTL010000136.1:0-50864 GCA_036897445.1 Pelargonium tetragonum | reverse complement strand
CCTAGATTTTTCTCAGTAAGTTACCCTAAATTAAGCAATTCAAAAACTAAGTACTACGCTACCTCCAGTAAGTTCTATTCTATAGTGGGTTCAGTAAAAAAATGTTATTATGAAATCTTCCCTAGGCGCTCTTTTCTATGTTCTACTAAGCTCTGTCGAGTCAAAACCCGAGCCTCTTTTATCAAATTGAAACTCGTTAGCTTGTCCCACTTAGGGCAAAAGTTCCTAAGTGTAACTCCTTTATTTGACAGGAATACTTAAGTACTTGACTGCTTATCTTATTACAAAAAGCTATACCTTATATTCTTTTATTTAGCCCTGGAAAAGGGTTCCTTATTACTTTTTTTAAGAATTCCCAGGTGCCTCCTACCTGTTGTGGAAATAAAGAAGAAAACTCAATCCAGAAGACTCCTAAAATAACAAAAGTTACGCGCTTGTCTTTCAGTTCAATTCTTCTATAATTTCGATAGATTCTATAACTATGAGCTAGACCCACCTTTAACTTTAGCGCGAAAAAAGATCTAAGTTATGAACTGGACAATCTTACAACTAAAATAGCAGCATAGAAAGTTTAAAATCTCGCTACTTTTTTTGTACAAAAAGGGTATCCCTAGGCTCGGAACTACCGACTGTTTTCTATTTATATGCCTAATTTTCTTTACCCTTTTTATAAATTAGAGTGTTATAGTAAAAGAGCACTCTAGGGTAAGCTTGGCCTATAGTTTCTTTCGTTGGATTTAGCTAGGACTAATAGGTAAACTTTTCAAAGTTTACCCATTAGTTAATCAAGGGGTTCCTCTACCCAATAGGGTAAGGCGACGGGCTCATATGTATGAAAACTGGAATAAGGGCTCTTATATAAAAGAAATCCTTCTCCGCTTTTTCTTTATGTTTCGTTGATAGAGTACTTTTTAGAGTGTTCAGGCATAGGGTTTACTTTTTACATTGAAATGTCGATTAGAATCCTGGTTACAACAGACCATAAAAATATAGGTATAAAAGTTAGGGAGTGGATATAACTTAAGGAATAATAGAGCAAGTTTTTATGTACAAGTACTTCACCGCTGAAAGCAATATAAGCAATTTTAGAGTGTTAATTCAAGTCCATCGCAAAGTATATAACTTAAAGGGCTCCTTTATGTATATAAATCTAGAAAGATTTCTGGCCCTGCCTAAAAAAGAGAAACCTACAGTATATCTACAAGGGCTTATCCTTTAATTAGAGGAAAAAAGGAATATGTGAACCTCAGCTTTTAAGATTAAAGTGCCTACGATTTTTCTTTTTAGCATTTCCCGATACACTTCTTCTCTTTATTGTTAAGCGGCACCCTTTACTTTAATGGGTAATTTACAAATCTTACTAAGCTCCGGCGAAGTCTTTTCTTTTTATTCCAGGAGACCCTGGTGTTTTCCAATTTCTTTGACAATAACTCAAGAAGTTTAACTAGGAAATAAAGCCCCTAAAGGATTTCCTTTATAACGAGAAAAACCCTTCCAAATTTTCCTATTTGACTTCTTAATTAGAAATAGAAAAACCCTATATATATGAAAATAAAGGGTTCTATGACTCAGAGCTTAGGATGCTAGTACAAAGCTCTAAAAAGGATTCTGGCCGCCTCTGAATTAAAAAACTCAATTACGGCAGCTCTTAGGAAAAGCCAAGCCCAACTTACGGACCACTGTTACTACAAGGACTTCCTTAAAAATTAGAAATGTCTTCAACTCTCCGATAAAACTGACAAATACGAGCCCCTTTTATTGTTTCCTCTGTATAGGATCCTTTTTCAAGTAGTTTTTTAGGGCAGTCACATACGGAAAAATTTTATGCCCAAGGAAAGGGATACGGCTTTAAGTGTTTCTCAAGATAATAGTAAATGTCACAAGAGCTAGTTTTTGCAGCCCGCTTATATACAACTTGCTACAGAGTTCGTTGTCTTAAATTAAGAATAAGTTGAGATATTCATTTCCAGTAGAACTTTAAGGGGGTTGTAGCTTATAAGACTTATAAAAATAGAATTGTGCTTGCCAAGTTAGAGATAACGAAAAGTAAAAAGTGAGTTTTTGTTACTCTAATTAAAAAGAAAAGAGTAAAGTATACCTCCGTAGAAAGACCCACCTTTGCTTTACTAAAAAGAAAGAACAAGCCCTTACTCTTATCCTCAGCACCCTCTTATCTCTTATACTTAATTGCACTTTTTGAGGCGACCTCCGCGGATAAAAGTACAAAATATAAAATTAGAAAAAAGTAGCATGCTGTTGATTATATAAATATATAAACGGAAAGCTTTTACTATAATTAGGACACAGGAATTCAATTCAGTTTCGGGGCAACCCACGGAATCTTGGGTGCGACTTATATATATACTCCTCGCCAAAATCTTTAAACAAGTAGCTACGAGTATAAAGTTAAGAATACCCGTTGTTAAAACTCCTTTCATTTTTTTAATCCGCTTTACCCAACAACAAGGATCCATCCCCACTAAAAGCGGGGTTAATGTATATAAAAAGAGTCCGGTTCTACAAATATAGAGCAGGAATTAACCCTTCCTCGAAGTATACTAAACAAAATGAAAAGTTATATCTCATTACTTTGTTATAACCACATGACTCGTACGGGGTACTAAAAGGGACTTCGGTATTCCAAGGTTAGTGATGGAGTCTTGTAGTCTTTGTTATATTAGAACCCACGAATTATTCTGTTACTGTAGTCTGGTTAAAGTCAAGGAATAAAACGGAAGGGGCTGCTCTTTTTTCCTTTGTCTCTAATCCCAAAAGCTATTCTAAATATAGTAATTAAAGGCTAATAAGGCCCAGTTATAGGTTTTTCTTTTTCTAAATAACAAGGTGAGTAAGTCTACTAAAAGAAGGAAAGTCTAGCGCTGGTTGAAAAGTTCTAACAATTCAGGAACAGTTTCAACTAATTAGAATAGAATTGAGTCTAGTTTTACTAACAAGTTTCATAAAAGGCAAGCAAAATCTAATTGAGTTCTTTATATATCCTGTGGGTGGATTCTACAAGCGTATTTTATGCTCTCTTATAGGGCTATAAAACCGGATCTAGTATAAATTTATTGGTAGCACAAAAGTAAAGTGAATTCTTGTTGGTAGTTGTTGTGTATAGTATACAAAATTGAGTTTGCATTGGTATGATAAAAAGGGGTTAAAGTAGGAAAGTCAAATCTAAATTTTAAATAAACTTGCTTCTTGTTTGTAGCTTAAACTTTATTAGAGCGATTGTACTGATTTACTCACGCACCAGGAAAAGCAGGAACTTAAGCCCTAAAAGAGTTTTCAATACACATTAAAGGTACTTACACTGAAAGATGAAGGGTGCTAACTATGACTAGTAAGCTCAAATTCTTTCTTAAAACAGGTTTTCGGTACCTTGGTACCCTACGTGTTGCGCATAAATTCGATTTTAAGGCTCTAATTTGTTTCTTAATTTAATAAGTTTCATTTTTAACCCCCGTCTAAAAACCCCTAAAATAGCTATACGCAACGCTTTATATTAAAGTTAAGGGGGCCCATCGCGAGGTTTTGGATTCAAGCTTTGTATAATAACTTTGGTAGTATAAGGAGAATATAAAAAGTTAACTCAAGGTAGTTCTTGCCAGGGCACTCACTGATTACAATAGCTTAAAATTTAAGAAGTGAATGTTCTAAATTATAGTACTTTATAAACAAACATAAGACATAATTCTGATGAGGAAAAAACTCGCGTTGCCTTGCAGAGATAGCCTTTATTATATTAAGAGTGTTCCACGATTCTCCATTATGAAATTACCCAGATATTGGAAGTTGCCTGTCAATTTTAATTAGATATAGTAAGATATTCCGGTATCTGAGAATTCCCGGGTTCTTTATTAATAAAAATGCGACACTAATTAAAAGCGTTCAATTTATTTGCGTAATTATACAAATTCTACAGGAATTCTCTTTATTAGTCTTGTGGGAATCCTGAAAGATTGAGTTTACAAGAGTTCCGTATTATTATCCTTATTATCCGAGTGCTTTCATATGGGTTTCTTAAACCAGTTTGTAACCTTTTAATATAAAGTACACTGATCTAATAATTCGTCCTCAGCAAGGCTATGTTAATTACATTACCTTTTTTATATGAATGAATACTAAGAATTGTTTCTTTGTTCCAAGCAGTGCATTGGGAATTGAAAGTTCTTATAAGTACATGCTACATAATAAGTAATTCCTAAGCTACTAAACGAGCTATACTGCTTTTTTAATACCTAACCACTAACAAAATGAATATTATATATTATAAGGCCCCCGATAAAATAAAAGTAGTATCATTCCTAAATTAAATGCAATAGTTTCTTCTTTCAACTGTAAAGTCTGAAACATGAAATTAGAAACTCCATAAACCAAGCACAAGACTTTAGCATATTCTAGGATAGAAAGCTCCCGGGGACTTCTTTGTTATTTTTATTATTACCAAGAGCGCCCCGGGACTCACTAAAGCTTTAGGTATCCCAACCTATAAAGGAGCAGAAACCCAAATCGAGGATATGGGACACCCTTCAAGAATGAATTTTCTACCGCTTTTCCATAGATTGCGGTTAACGAAAATAATTAGGAAAACGTCAAAGTTT
This sequence comes from Pelargonium tetragonum, assembly GCA_036897445.1. Lineage (NCBI taxonomy): Eukaryota > Viridiplantae > Streptophyta > Magnoliopsida > Geraniales > Geraniaceae > Pelargonium > Pelargonium tetragonum. Next base: position 46,257 of record JAYMTL010000136.1, on the reverse strand, counting down.
ATAAAAATTCTTGGGTTTATCGCACGTTTGTATACCTCGCGTGTTTACATTTAGGACATTTAAATACAATTTCAGCCCATTCGAGATTTCCCTTATTACTATAAATACTCAAACTGACACACCCTTATTTAGCAAAAAGTAATTGATTACAAGGATTCGTGCGAAGGAGTTCTTTATCTAATTTCTAATTTGCAACCCTAGGTAATATATATATATTACAAGGAAAACTCTTAAAAATATATACTAAAAGAGTCCGCGGTGAAGGAATCCTTTGCGTTATAGAGTTTATTTAGAAAGAAAGCTTCTAACTACGGTATAGGTAGTCCCTTTCAATTCTAGTGGAATTTAGCATAACTTGGTCTAATAAAACCAAGAAACAGACACTTTTTTATTAGTGCAATGAATTCTTTTAATAATACCTAATTTCTTTATATATATTAGATGCCCACTCTCTCACCCTGCTTTTTTGTACTTTTGAGGCTCTACCTCGTTTCACAAGTAAGGATACCTGGAGCTAGGCTTAATTATAACAGGGCTAGAAAGGGAGTGAACCTGATCTTCTGAGAAATAGGAGCACTAAACTACTTAGGAGGTCCTTATCAAAGAGAAAGCGACTAACGCGGGTCGAAAAGGGAGGATTCCTTACTAAGGTCAGACTCTCTAAGTAGAGCTGGAACTAAGGATGAGCGAACAAGAGAAACCCATAAACTAGATATAGAAAGTTGGGCTCTGCAAGATTAAAAATGTAACTTTGTCAAGTTACTTACTAACTAGTAAAATAACCTAAAAATGACGCTATATAATATAAGCTTTTAACCTTTAGAAGAAAAAACGGGATGCGGAAATAGGAGAAGAAAGCTAAAAGAATAGAATGTATAAAAAACGTAACTAAGTTTTAAACTGAGAGAAAGCCTACTTTACAAAACCTTTTTCATAAAAGTCTTGTAGTATACCGAGTAAATAATTGCCTAATATATAATACTAAAAATCAAAGTTAAACGAATATCGCTTTTGTTTACAAATCTTAGGCAATTTAATTAAGGGCTTCGCACCTCTCCTCATATAAAAACTAAATCTTAAAATTCTACGGCTTCATGCACTTTTTATAAAGCTTGTTATATCCATTTTAGGACTGCTACTCTATATTTTTACCCCTAAACTAATTTCTAAGGGTTTTCTAAAGCAATGCTAATTAAGTTAAGTAAACCACCTAATCGAAAGCTATCGCTACCTAGGCTTCTTCATTCTCATAAATATGACAAGCTTTACAGTTTCTAAGAATAAAAAAGGGTCTAATCTTCATTTCCTATGTTATAAAAACGAAGTGATAGGGGTATTGTATTGTCAACAAGGTGAGCTCCTAAAAAACCCTAAGGACGCGCTTTTATTACTATCGTGTGCCGTGCCCGTGTGAATCTAAAATCACCTTAAGCTAAGACAAGTATATGTATGGGCTCCTATTATTCCCTAAAAAACTTTTCTAGTCAGTTACACCGGTACTTACTACTAACTGGAATAGCTCCAAAACCAAAGTACTGAAGACGAAAATAAAAGTAAGAATAGCACTCTCTTCAACATAAGGAGACTCTTGTATTGACATTTATTACCTCTTTAGAAATGAAAATTATATATCATAAGCTCCTTAATTTCTAAGGAAAAAGGGGAAGGCTCCTATGGGACTCTAAAAGCCTTAATATTTGCGACCCTACAACAAGGAATTCTTGTACTGGGTATCCTAATGCTTCTTAGATCCTATGCTCTGGTTCCCGCTAAACCCCGAGCTTAGTTTGATTCCTATTACAATGTCTCTTATATTTATCTTTAGTAAAGAAATCCTAGTTCTGGTGAGCACTAAAAAGGAGTTAACTTTATTTCCAATATCCCAGTATAAAGGGTTACGCTTTACTTCACTCTAAGGAGTGCCCTTTGTCATTTTATCTGAAACACCCGCGTTAATATAATCACTTAGATAGAAAGAAGTAGTTATCCTGCGAGTTATAGTGTACGCGATTGTCTATTAGTAGAGCGAGGACAAATCTCCCTATTATATCAAAGCTTATTTAATAGAAATACCAAAGGTTCGAATCTCCTTTATTACTTGTAAAGAGGGGACCCTGTAAAATGAAATATAGAATTTAAGTAGATTTCAAATGTTTTCGCAGTAGAGACATCCACCTTTACTATTCTTAATTTCAACAAAGCAAAATCTAGATAGACCTCCAATTCGTAAGTTATAGGAAGCCTGCTCGATTTAGCGGGTATTCGTAAAAATAGCGTAAAACTAGCTATAACCTGGAATCCGATTAGAACCTCAACAAATAGGTAATAAACTACCTTTACAAAGGGAAGGGATCCTTGCTACGAGTAACAAGGGCTAATATAGGAGCAAGCCTCAGCACAGTTCTTAACTTTCTTTAGACTCTCAGCATAAAATCTGGTTAGAGAAAAAAGAGTTAAGGGGTGATATAAAAATAAGCCTAGGTTTCTTCTTATCTATTCTATAGCAGGGCCCTCTCTCTAATTCCTTTTATCTAGTTTGCCTAAGGAAATATATCACAGTGTAAGGATTTACCCGGGTTACTTCTCACAGGAATTGGGTGGGACTATGAAATCATAAAAACACAAGAGTAGAATTTCTAAGAGAAAGGGCCTCTCTTTCAAGTCTTTCAAGAATGCCCTAACCTCGTAAAAACAGGAAACTCGTGAATAACTCTTGGCTAACCAGTTTCTACTTACTTAGAGGAACCCCTAAAGAGCAAGCGCATAGCCCAAACACTCATAAGTCTTGGGAATTCCATAACATAATAGAGGGCAAGCTGTAAACTTTTAAGAAGGGACCCTTTTTCAATTTAGGTTTAATAATTCCTAACGAAGAGGATAAAAGCTAGTGTTTAACAGCCGAGAGTTTCATAAATACCCCGCCCTTCCTTAGTACTGATACAGGTTTTTGATTGCATTCCGATCCGAGGTTTAGGCATTTTCAATAGCATCTGTAAAAGCGAAGGATAATAGCTGCTGCTTTGTGAAATGGTATTATAGTCATAGTTTCTTATAACATTCTTCTAGTTCCAAATCCTTTTCTGTAAGAAGGATCAAGAATAAGGGTACCCGTACGCCTCCTGGATCCTTCTTACAGAACCTATGTACCAGAAAGCGTTCAACTATACACGCATACACTGTTTTAATATCTAGATTCTGAACCAAATTATTACCTTTAAAGAATTCTCGAGCATAAACCTCAGTATTCTCTGTGCCTTTGGTCTACCCAAAAGCAATTCTACATTAAAGTAGCTTAGAAGTTCGGCTTTATAAATTTTTAGACAAGGTTCCCTATTACCAATCTTATCAAAAAAATTGAAAAGAAAAGGGAGCTACTCAAATTGAACAATAGGTGACCTAGCTTCTTTAATATGAATACAATAAACAGACCGACATTCGCTGTTTAAGTATTTAATCGCGTTGAAGCCTTTTTAGGGTAAATATTTCTTAAATAGGAGTCCTATAGGTTAGCCTTTAGAGCCCTCTTTTGGTTTATACACCGCTTTAGGAGAACGTCTTTCTTTAATCCAAGACCCTGTGATTCTAATTTAGTATAAGGAAATTGGAGTACTTCTTCAGTCAGTAATTATAAAGAGTAGCCACTGCAAAAATCTTTTTCGAGAGCAAAATTCTTGTTAAGATCCTAAACACGGAAAACGGAACTCGCTAGATGGATGCAAGATTGCTGACTGCTCATTAGTCTATAACTTACTCGTAGTTTTTGAAAAGAAATAAAACAAATACAAAGTCTCTTACATCTTACAGTAGAAAGGAACCCTTGAGTATAATAAAGGTTTTTCCCTAAAAGATAGGATTCATGGAGACTTTTATTACTTAATAGATTAAAAGGGTATAGTCCACCCGGTATTAGTTCTTTCGTGTTTTTACATCTAGACGTTAGTGCGACGAGTCCCGTGCTAGTAAAAGGAAGTGTGTAGTGATATCCGCTCTAAAACCTTTTCATATCTTCCAAAATCTACCCCTACTAACTAGGATTACATAACTTTCGAGTTTGCTAGGTTTTCTTAGTTTTTATTACCTTGTGTAAAGATAGGGCTCAGGTATAGAAACTTGCAATAGTATTAACATGCCTTCAAAACTCAATTTCTTTCTCGAAAATTCCGTTTTTACGAATTCATGGACAACCTGAGATATTTGTTATGTGACCTTTTGTGTCGAAACCTTTAGGATTCTTTTCTCGGATATATTAAACTAAAAGGAGTCCCGTGTTATTGCCTTTTTTCTTGATTCTTCGCATTTTCCGGATGTTCAATTTAAGTAGCGCAACTTACCGATGCGTGTAAGGCATATCGTTAAAAGGTATTAGTTTCATTAGATATTCAAACTCTTATAACTAACTCTTTATACTATAAATTGGATAGGAGAAAATTCCTTAGTCCTTACCTTAGTCTTAGTTAAGATTGCTTTAATAAAGCGGAAATCAAATAAAGTCCTACATTCGCGAATCCCTACTCTAACCCCGGTCCAAGTTTACCTTACATAGAGATTATTCAGTGCTAGAACAAGCATTTCTTTATAAGAGCTGTTATCTTAGTAAGAGAACGGGACTTATAAGTTATAGGTTTTTATTAAATATATAGTTTTGATATTCCTCTAATCCAATATTACTAGTACTCGGCAGTTTGTAACTAGGAAAAAAGGAACCTTAGGAATGGGTCTTAGTCTAGGTTTTATACTATGCTTAGCTTAGTAAGATATTTTGTAAAGTTTCTTTTATTCCTTGTCTTTTTTTTGTAATTTATCCTGTGGCCCCTCACCCTGATTTTGAAAAGTATAATCCTAGACCTATCAAGGGGAATTTCTAGATATTAGGCATAAGTATACTTTACTAAAACAGAAAAAATCTTGTTCTAGCACTTTAGGGGTGCCAAATCTTAGAATCAAAAGTTCGGTCATATGAAGACTCTAAAAGATTAGTAGAAAAATTTTAATAGACAGATATTGCTATTCTGGTCCGGTTTCATTAGCTTTCAAACCTATGACTAACTCACAATGAATTAAGAAATTTAATATACGTAACATATAAGATAAATTTCTAATAAAAGTAGGGCGTAGTTAATGTTAATAAGCAAAATAATTTATAAGTTTCCTACTTGCTTCAATCCTTAATCACTTACCTGGGTTATATTCCAGACATTTCAAAGGCAAATACTGAAAAGATGCAGTATGCGATAGGATTTTAGCGATTCAAAAAAGAAAAGAAAAGGCCAGATACAACTCCTCATATTCATATGGGCCGGGGTCAAAAGATAGAAGTTTGGTTTTCGATAGAATAACAAATTTTAAGGTAGTTTATAAGTTGACTTTAAGATGAAATTTAACATGAGTCATAAACCGCCCCCTTTTCTGACTTTATTATCTTACACGTCTCACATAAAAGCGGAACTCTCGTGGATTCTTTTATACTTATTTTGAGGTTTAATTCAGATACCACTTGAAGTAAGGAATCTTGGGAAGAATAAATATGCACTTAGTTATAAATTCAAATTCGTTATGTCCGGAAAAAGCGAAGCAATAGACCCTTTTTGTTTACAAGAAGATATTTTGGCAAGCAGTACAAAGTAATACATCGAAAATCGTATCCAAAGCTTTAGCTAACGCAGAAAGATACCCGTCTTAATATTAATATATAGCTATAAAAGATCTCTCAGAAAGGTATAGTCACTAGTCTTTTTTAATGTTAGATGTAAGGCCCTTCTAAAAAAAAACAAGTTCTCGCCTTCATCCCGGATATAGGTGCCTTATCATGTAGAACTTTTATATGAATATTTCTTAACTATATCTACATTATAGATTATAGAAGCCGTAATAATACAGCGAGCGAGTACTTTTTATTATTCTAGTTAAACTAAATATAGAGTAGGATTAAAAAAGGTTTTGTTAAGGAAATTTCTTATAACATAAAGGTACAAGACTTCGTAGAGGAGGTAATAAAGTATGGCTGCTTTGTAGTAAAAAATATGCTACCTACCCCATAAAGTTAAATTAAATATTTTAATAAAGCACCCCCTTCTACAGGGATATGCCTTTCTGAAAGGTAAGAGGTGAAATATCCTGAATATAGAATTCTTATAAGCTTGTTAGAAAGTATATACTATGTAGGTATAAAGATTTTTAGGAATCCGTTAAAAATTCTAACTAATCTACCTAATAGTAATGACTGTCCGCTTCCAAAGGGATTCTGTCCAATTTGTTTTTGTGTAAATAAGGAATAGACTAGCTAAAAATTTGATTGAAAGTAGGTGCCCTAATTAATTGCATTACCTTAGCTCTCTTTTTTAGTTTTTTACTGAAGGCACTCAGTTTCTAGGGCCTTAGCTATATGTATATTCCGCTTGCTTCTAATTCGCACTCTTTACTACTACAATTCGAGCGGGAGGTCTTCTCCTTATTATAATACAACTAATACAATTTTATAAAGACACTATCTATAACGTTTATAATAAGTAATAGAACATCTATACAATACTTGCTAGCTACAATAGCTCCATTAGAACAACAACTATCTCCCATTAGGTACGCCTCTCTATTTTCCTAGTCCTATAAAGTTTAACAACTAGCTCGTACTTTAAGTATCTCTTCTCCTTTTACTTATCTTAGGGGTACTTACGTAAACCTTAAAAAGAGGTACGAAACTTTAGGAGTCTCCGGGATAAGTGCTTTTCAATTTTACTTAATTTATTTTGTGAGAGAGCCCAACAAGGATCCAATTAATAAAGCTAGAACAAAAAGTTTGTTTAGAGTATTCTAGTTATTTCCTAGACTTTGAGTTATTAGAAGCCCCCTGCCACGCAAATTTTGGTTTTGTGTTAGTGCGATCTAGTGAAGAGAAACCCTGGATTTAAAATCGCTTAGATAAGGAATTCTTTGCTCTTTACTCTTAAAACCCCGGGAAAGATAGTAAAGTAAAAAGTTTGGAGGTAGATTACTCTAATCAAAATTATACTCGACAGAGTCTAATCGAGCCCCTTGTCAATAGGTTCGAATGGTGCTCAGACTTAGTTTTATCTGAAACCTACATTAAGTAAGTTCGTGTACATTTCTAAAAAAGAAGTCCTAGATCCTTGTGGAAGCTTTATTTGATAAGACTTTTCCAATAAAGAATATTTACTTAAAAGTGTAATATATCTAGTTTCTAGTTTATTCCTGAATTTTGAATTGAATTAAGTAGGTGTGTAGTAAAGTAAGTTGTTTTCCTATCGTTGCCTTTTTCTAGTTAGAGAAACCCCCGTTCTTTACGGAATAGCTTAGGTCGTAGTAAAGTATTGCTTGCTTTCGAAAAGTGGTAGGAGCTACAAGAGGTATGAAGAAGAGAAGATAAGGGCTCCTAGGACTAAGTAAGACAGCTATGAAGAGAGTGTAGCTACAAAGACTTAGAGTATAGCTCTGATATGAGAATATAGGTATGCCGGTTGAGCAAACAGGTTAAGAAGAAAGAAGGCCTACAGAAAACCAAGTACAGGTAAGAGTAAGAAGTGTGTGTGAATTCAAACTAGTTGGGTCCTAAGAAGATTATATTACAGGTAATTTCTTACTCATGTTCCTTCTTAGTATTAGTAAGTAAGATTTCTTTGATTATTAGTAATTCCTTGTTTTAATTATCTTACCCCTTAGTTCATTTCATTCCTATATCCTATAGTTGTTAAGAAAGCTCTCTATTCATGTTACTTTCGTTAACTTTATATCTTACTTATACTCCCTTATTAGAATACCCTGGGATTTTATTTAACTAACAAAGAGCTGGAAGTGGAACTTCTTTTTGATTTCATTATTACTTGACTTGCTAAAATCCCTAGAGTACGAATTCAGCACTCCGGCTTTGATAGCCGTCTATCTTGTCAAACCTAAACTCAGCACCCCTTTTTACACTTTGTCAAATTCCTGCTTTATAAAAGACCCTTTAGACTAGACCCCTTAGAAATGCCTAAAAGGGAAACTTCTCTTACCTCCTTATCCTGTAGCTTATTATTCTGTATCAGTAACCTCTTCTTAATCTTAAGACCTACACCTTTCCCGGAAGCTAGACCTCAACTCTACAGCTTTACCGGAAAAGTCTTACTTTCCCTGCTGTAACTAGACTATGAAAGCACTAAGCTAACAGAACATGGAGAATTCCTTTTGTTTGTTAAGCATTCCCTTTACTCAGCTCTCAATGTAACGTAACAATTACTTGTGGATAAGCCTATATTCTGTAGTAAAAGACAGAGAGATTTGTCCTTTAATTACCACAGTGTTAAATTTATGGCAATAAGGGACAAGGAATTCTTAAAAAAGGAATAGGAAAAATATAGAGTATAATATAAGTAATATGCCTTGCCTATTTTATACAGCTCCGACAATAGAAAGTAGAGGGTTTAAGAGTCAGAGTCCTTTCAGGCTTAGGAAGGTGTAATTAAATTAAGAAAAGCAGTCGATAGATATCTTTCTTTGAACCTGCATCATCAAGCAGCCCTAAAAGCTTATTCCTAGGATTTCCTTTAAGATATAGTTTAGGCAAGCTTGCTTATTTAGGGCTTATGTAGGGTGCGAGCTCATGGATTATCCCTGTATTCTGTAGGACTCCTTTTAAAGTTAGTAAGGTAAGTCAATTGGCTAGAGTAATCCCCATACCATTATAAGAAGAAGACTTATAAGGGAATCCTAGTAACAGTATAGCTGCAGGTATTATTATCAAGAAAGAAGGTATAGCTCCGAAGAAAGCTACCCGTATAGGTATTCTAGCTAGGAGGTTACGTATACTGATACAGAAAAAGAGTCTAGCTATGAGTAAGAGTAAGGTATCGCAGATAAGGTAATGTAATTAAGAAACGAGGGATGCAGAAACAACAAAGTAAGCATTCGCTGAGGTAGGTTATATGGGTATCTATGCTCTATCTCAGACACCCCTTGCATTTCCCTTTTATAGATCCTTCCCAAGCCCTAAGTTTAGTGGAAAGGAGGCATAAGACTACTATCTACACCTTCCTAAATACAGAACTTTAAACTTGTCGGAGCATAATTAGGAATCTGCACCTTGAAATAACCCGGTTCCACTCATTACTCTTAATTACATTACCTCAACCCTGCCGACTTGTTCCTTAAATATACAAATAAGAATTTTCCTGAAATTCATTCTTAATAGTCTCACAGAAAAGAAATAAACCGATATAGAAAGAGCAAGTAACACATAAAGAACAAAAACCTTAATTTCGAAGGAGCTAGTATGGAAGATCTAACTAAGACTAAAGAACCCCTTTAGTTTCTCCTATATTTATATATTTATGGCCCTATCTAAAAAAAGGAATTTCAGGAATCTGGAGTTGATATAAAGCAGTTAGAAGTTTATTAAAGAGCAGGGAATAATAAAGTTTAATCTAAAGCCTAAAATTAATAGCTATTGAATATAAAAAGGGCTAAAAGGCAGTTATACCCTTAAGAAAATAGGTCTGAGTAAGAAGAAGATTACAACCAAGACAGGTAAGGCTCAGAAGGCAGGTATAGGTAATGTAATTAAGAAACAAGGCATTCTGAAGCTTTGGAGTTACTTTCTTATAGTGTAAGTGGATATTCTTATTCTTAATAGTATTGTGCAACTTGAACTCATGTATTTTCTAGTGGTGTATATATTTCCCTTATATTCTGGTAGCTTTTTAAGGAAGACACTTACCTGCTTTGGTTAAACTTAGAACTCTCTTCATACGGAATCCCTTTGACTTTATTGAGTCCGTGTACCCGCCCATTCTTTTTGATATGTTTGTGAAAACTATTAAAATAATTTTGAGTTTTTAAGTCCTAAGTGGATTTAGCCAGTAGCTTTTCTCTAAAAAGTGTTGTGTTATACTCATAATATAGTGGGAGTCTCCGATAAAGTGTACTAACGGGATCTTGCTGCCAACAAGCGTACTCGATCGAGGAGAGTCCCGTATTAAGCTTAAGTATTTCCTTTCCTAAGTTCAACAAGGACTTATATAAAGGATTTGGGGCTCAAAGCATGCTTTAACTATATTCAAAAGTAGTTAGGTCATACACGCGCTTATCTAATTCAAACTTTTCTTTAGAGAACTCCTTAGTCATTTCTACAGGCCCGGTATGCTATACTAGACTTTTATTTAAAACGAGTTCCTCTCCTCTCTTTTTGGCTTCTTTTGCAAATGCAAGTAGTAGAGCACCCACTTCCTTATATAAGCAAGTGGTTAAATAGGAAAGGATTTCCCTACATTTCCTTAGGGACACTGGCTGAGAAAGAAACCTCGGTTTAAGGAGTACCTTTATCATTCCTATACGCCTAGAGACTTGCCGGTTATCTTTCCCTATTCACAAAAAAAAACTTGCCTTCTTAGTTCTATATTATATTATTTATCTTGACCGGAAGCTAAAGTAGGTAGTTTGTTTCCGGTTCTTTTATTTCCTGTCAAACCCTAAACTCAGTACCCTTTCCACATTAATTAGCGGAAACCTATCCTCTTTTGAGCCTTTAGAGCTCTCTTACTCCTAGCTAGTAGACTTTGTATCTTGATCGCTTTCTTATTGACTTCTTAACGAATCCCTTTCCCTGGAGCTTTATTCCTCAGAACTAGACTCTCTATCTCATACTATCTTACTCTTAACCTTCATACCACACCTATTTTCTTATTGATCCTATACCTGTTGTACGAAGGTTGAATTTTTTTTTATTCTGAAAAATGCTTTTTACAATATTACAAGATTAAATTTAAAGGAAACTACCCTAACTAGTATTACTTATTAAGGACTTTCTAAATGTTCAGAATCTTCTATCAAAAAAGACTCATTTTATCTAAAAGCAATAGAATCTACGAAGTACTTTCTTTTATAGAGTGCAACACAACCCCAAAGGGCTCTAAATTTCAAATTCTTGTTCACTGACTTTTAAGAAGTATGCTCTTTATATCCCTATATTTAATAACCGACCCCTTAATATTCGTAGCCCGTTAGACTCTACAGAAATTCGTGTGACATTCAGGGATACGGATGCGCTACACCTTTATATGGCTTTTGCTAGTTATTACAAGCCTATTTAAGCTGCGGGCCAGGGAATTTGACTCGAGTTTCTCTTTATAGTATCACTACGGGTCCTTGCTTAAGGGTATCTGGGAGTTGAAAGGGTTAGAAATAAAAATCACTTAGGTAGAATCTCAATCGAATTTTGTTAATATTTTTAGGCAACCCTTTTATTTACTTACTCATAAAGTCTTTTCTTTAGTTTTCTTACAAGGTTAGGCACTTTATTTTGAGGCTGTTAAAAGATTTTTATATTATACAAGGAGAATCCTCGGTTTTTAAGTGAGAATACCTTAATGTTAAATCAAATTTTAGAATGGATTAGGTGAAACCTAGATTTAGTATAATCCAAAGGAAAGCTTCTAAATGGTGATTAAATAGGAGCTTTACTATTTATAATTTAAATAGGAAGATGAGGACTCTCCGTTAAGGGTGTTTTATTCTAATAAATTTACGTTATACGCGAAAACCACGGGGTATTTCGGGAATCCATGTATTTAGCTATGCTTGTGGAATTCTATTACTCTCCCCTTTTAGAAATTTTAAACGGGATACTCTCTACTGCCTTGCTGCTTTGTTTTTTCTGCGGTTTTCGATATTTCTGAAGAACAGGCTTACGATCAAAAAGTTTTTTAGCTAAGCGGGGGTTGCCTTATTTTTTCTTTTTATTCCTAACCGATCCGGGAAAATTTACGGGTACTAAACCCTATAATAATCGTATACTAGAATTTCTTTTTATAAGCAATGAAAAAGAGGAATGCCCTTTTTGATTAAATAGCCCGGACATTTCCTACTTAGTTTTATACTTTTTTATAGATCTACTTTAATTACTTATACCCCTTGTGAAGCGCGAAGCCGGCGCCAAGTTTCTTTTGATTAGAGAGCCCTTCAGTATTAACCAATCAATAGTATAAGACTTAATTTCTTAAGCAGAGCTATAACCCTTAAAGGTAAGACCATATACAATAAGTTATGCTGCCCGAGAGCCCTTTGCCTATTAAGAGGAAAAATCCCCCGCAAGATAAGGGCCCGTTCCTTTGTGGAATCCCTTTTGAGTTGTGAGTAACGTATATATAAGCCAAGTTTTTGTCTTTAACCAGTACAGAAGAAAAAGGGAATCGCTGTATTTTTGAGCGTGGGGGCACCCTGCGGAATACTAAGTCATACTAAACTCCCGAGCAATCTTGATAAAATAAAGTCAAGCTAGGAGCATCGCTTATGGTATAAGTGGTATAAGTCTCACCAACCTTAGCCTTAGATTTGAAATGAAAGTCGAACATGAATCCTTATTAAAGACATAAGTTCACGAACCTACCCGGATACGCCAAGAAAATTAAAGTGCTCAGTTCCTAGTGAAGATACCTAGTTTTTAGCCCGGAAATGAAGTAAGTAAAGTGCAAAACCTGAATTATATGGGATCTCCTTATTTTAATACGGAATTACTAGTTAACAAATAAAAGTGCAAAAGACTCCCCCAAAAAATTAAGATAATACTAGAGAATGCATTATAAAAACAAGTATTAAGCAATTAGAATTCCGTTGTTTACATGGCTATAACTTTCTAAAAGTATAGTAAAACTAGAAAGATCTTGATATAAATGATATAAAAAGCCCCTTAACTTAGAGAATCCGCTACGAATGTCTCAAGAATAGGAAAAACCTAAATTACGTAAGCAAAGTGTTATCACACAAGAAAAAGTCCCAAAAATTTTAAATTATAAAGAGTATGAACCATATTAATATAGGGTTTTGGGAAATGTCTATCTAATACTAATATAATAGCATTACTAGGGGCTTTTAATTATGTTAGTTTATAATAGATAAAACTTTTTCTGCATTTACCAAGCTATAGGGACAGCTCTGTTATTAATAGAAAGTTTACTAAAAAGAAAAATCAGTAAATAGTTTGAATTTATTTAGGGGAATACTTAGTCTATATTGTAAGTCAAATTCTTAAGTCTTAAGAAAGACTATCCAGTAGATATAGGGTTTAGGTATGCTTTGGGTTTTAAAAACAGAAGTTTCTTTTTGGGATTCTTCCCTATATATTATCTATTTAAAAATAAGAGCTAGTTATCTAACAGGGTTTAAAAGCACTAGAAAGTCTAAAAGTTACCAACATTGACAGACAACTGAGCTTTTTACTTTTTGTAGGGGAATTCTAAGAAATGAAATAGGGATTACCGATAATTTAAGTAGATCCTGGTGTATTAACAGAAGTTGCTAGGTTTTCATTTAATATAAGTCCCTGTAAAAACCAATGAGTAGAGTCACCCTCTGTTTTATTTCTTCAGTATATAAGGCTCCCCAGTTTCCTGCTATAAAGAAGAGTACGCAGTCCCTTTACAGGGTCTTTCGAGATATTTATAGATATGCTTTGCCTTTGCCCTTCTCTGCTAGGTCTGAATATAAAGGGTAATTTTGCAATTTTGCTCTACCATTTTAACTAAATAAATGTAATTGGAGTTATCAGTGCTTTGAAAGGGGACTCTTTACTTACTTTTCTTGTAGTAAGAAACTTATTTCACTAACACTGGACATTTTTTCCAGTATTATACCCTGCTCTATTACCTATGTATAGGAATGAAATCCTCGGGGGAATCCCTAATTTTATTATACTGATCAGTCTATAACAATCCCTAAGACCGCCCCCTTTTTTTTGTTATAGCAAATTCCTGAAGTAGAAAAGGAACCCTTTATTATACTTCAAAGTACTTTTATAAGGAATGAAAACTCTAAAAAGAAAAGCAAGAAGACCTCTTTCTTTTTCTACTAAAATACTAGTAAAATGCGCTATTATAAAAAACGAAGTACTCATCTTAAATAAACCTTAAAAACATAGTTTCAAGCCCTGCAAATTTTCGCATAAGCTCGCTAGAGCCGTTTTTTATCTACTTTTATTATTACAAGATATTTATCTATATATGGGGGCTGCGGGTAGAACCTACTAATTCTTAAGCCTTCTGTACTTCTCGTACACTAGGGTTGGGATCCAAAAAGAGGTGGATTCGTGTTTCTTATCTATATAAATAAAAAGCCTTTTTGTGGGTATAAAGAGTTCCTTAATCCCTTTGGACTGTGGCATAGCTTTTCTGATAAGCGTGTCCCATAGACCGGCAATACGATGAATGACAAAAAGATTTTTACCTGATTAAATCCTAGAAAAACTCCTTTTGTTAATAAATCAGAAACTTAGAGTAGTCGTAGCTTACTCAAATTTGGGTCTTAAAATAAAGAGCTCTAGCTCCTTTATACCTATATAACAGAGGGCTCATTTCATTTATATATAAGTATTTACCTAAATTTCTAATCCGGTTAAAAAAAAGTATATACAACGAATTGAAAAGCGCAAACCCTTTAACTTTCACTGATTAACTCGTAAGTCAAGCATAAGCATCCTATTTAAAGTCAAAGTTACAAAAAAGGAGCCCTTTATAAACTTTAGAACCCCTTGTAGTGGTAAAAGACATTTGGACTTACGAAACTAAAACCTTTGTGTGTTCATCTTATATCTTATAAGGAGTCTTCCCGGGTCCTTATAACCTTTAATATCAACGAAAAAAAGTAAATAGATGCCTTTTATAAATTAATAAAGCTGCAAGTTCTACTCCTCTAAAAGAATATCAGTGATAAGCAGATTTTTATATCATAAAAAGGAAAGAACCCCCCTCGGGGCAAGCAAGAGAGTTTTGAATACCCAAAATTCAGTGCCAAAGGAAAATTCTATACAAAGTTAAGAGGGCCCTTGTTTAAAAGATACCTGAAAAGCACGAAAGTTAATGGTAAATTCGTGAATAAAACCCTATCAACAAGAGAAGTATAACCGATGTCGTAGTGGTAAATTTATATAAAATAGGTCAATGCACCACATCACAATAGAGTATTCCAACCGAAGTCGCCACTTCAATGGGACTCGATATCCTATATGGGCTGGATAGTCAAAATTTAGGTCTAATACACTAGATTTTCTCTACAAGTTAAACACATTTTGAAGCCTCCCTTTTAAAAACCCTGTTCATACATACCTCTGAAAGGGGTTGGGGTTATTAGATAAAGCTTAACGTAACTGAGAGTTGACTTTAATATTACAACTTAGGAATACCCTATGCTCTTAGATTAAAAAAACCTGCTTAGCTTAGTCCTTAACTTCAGTAGCTTTACTGCATAAAAGGTTCAGGTAATTAAAGAAGTAAAAAGCTAGGGGTGCTCGCTGTATGAAGGATATGTAATCCAACTCGGTTGCTAAATAAAAAGAGTTTATGCCGCTACTTTTTTTAAGGGGGTATCCAAATAAAAGGAACGGTAACCTCCCTCTATCTATGTTATTGCTTCATATTACGAAAACCCTTTTCTGAAAGCTACTAGAAATTAAGTTTTATATTATTTAGGGCTTTCTATAGGTTTCTACTTAAATACAGGGTACTTTTAGAACCTCTTGGTTGGTCAGAGGTTGTAATAATCCAGCAAGATTAAGGTATAAGAACTCCAATGTCCTGAACTTAAGGGTTTGCTCTGATCTCGGCTCATAAGTTTATCCTATCTTGTAGCCTCTTACTCTTGTGCGATTTCTAATAAGATTTTTTAAACCGATAAGTTTGACTCTAAAATAGAATATAGTTAATAAGCCTCACTAGAGAAGCAATCCTGCACTGTTACATACCTGGTTTTACGGGAGTATCCGGGTTATATCTATTATAGAAAAGTAGGTCTGTTAAATGATAAGCGAAGACCCCCTGTAATGGTATACAAAGCGGAGCCTTTTTTTTCGAGAGGAGCTGCTAAACGAATAAAGAAAACTTAATTTAAGTTATTTGTGTCTTTAATTTACTAGAAAAGAAATTGAAAATGAATATAAGTTTTTGAGTCAATAAAGGAGGAAGGTCAAATTCAATTTAAGGGGTCCAAAAGTGATAACAATTAGGTATTAAATATAAAACAAAGGATATCCAGAATTGTAAGGGATTTTGACTAAAAAAAGACTTGTGACTGGATAATACGCTTTAACACGGATATTCTAATACTGGAAGTAGCCTATAAATAGAATTTCTATTAAGCCCCTTTTGGTAAGGGGAATTAATACAAAAGAATAGAAAGGGTTTGCTATTAAAGAGAATCCAAGCTCTGCCTCAGCATAAATAAAAGTGTTTTCTTGTACCCTATCTGACAAGGCCCCTTCTAACAACAACGCTATCAAGAATTCTTATCAAAAGTGAGACTTCTTTACATTTCCAGATTTTACAAGATCAAAAGCAAATTGAAAAACTTTTTAATATTATATTGAGTTAATAAATTTCGGGTAACTGCGGTATATATTTTGACAAGAAGATTTAGACTTGACTTACTTTTTCACAAATCACAAAAAACCCCTAAAATTTTATATCTACTTTATTTTTGATTAAGGGGCGCCCCTTACTAGAAAGAAGGGTCAGTCAAGTTCTTGGGGTCCTAGAAGAGAATAGACTTTCTCGAAGGTAATTGCAATTTTACAGGGGAGTTTTGAGCTACTCTTTTTAGAGAGTTCCTAATTTTTAGTTTTTCGCAGCAAGCAAGGCAGCTTCAGAAAGTGGATATAAATATAGGAGCGCGTAAAATTCCGGATAATAAAATATTTAGTAATAAGAGCGCAAAACTAAAGGCAATGAGTTTCCAGTAAATAAAGTGAAAGTTTTCTTGTTGTCTGTGTTGGCTATAACGTAAGTTGATATACTCATAACTACTAGCGTTACCCTACGTTGCAGTTGGGCAGAGCAACTAGCCTCTATATTACAAAATTACAAAGCTTTTTCTTCTTTAGAGTAATAACTACAGGTAACAGGAGGACTCTACCTTTAAGAGGAAGACAATCTATTAGATACCTATTAAGTGCCTATATAGAATACTAATTGATTCGAACTCCTTCATTTACGAGGCAGGAGTCCGAGTTACTGGCTTGCCGGAGCTTTTACTGATTAAAATTTTAGAATTTCTCGCTAAGAGATTCAAATATATAAAGGGATAAGGTCTTTACATTAATTAAATTTAATCGGATGCTTACTCTATTTAAAGCACATGGCACAAGAAAGTATTTAGTTACTTATTTCTAAACACTTCTACATAGGATTTTTTGAAACTGTATTCTACTTGGCACTATGATACACCCACAGAATTCCTTTTATTGGCACAGACTCTATGATATCTCTCAGATAAAGAGGGTACTAAAACTCGTTAAAGTGCAATAAATGAAATAAAAAAAGTTTCATTTCAATTTAGCTAATTCTGAAATACTAAAGAATGTCTCCGGAACACTTCTTTTAATATAGGTTTAGGGCTAGGCTATTACAATTCCCTTCTAAGTTATAGCCGTCTACAATTACAAATTTGAACTGGTGAATTCTTCATCGGGAGTCGAGAAAATGAATAGATATTTTGAGGAGGATAACTTGAGGAATCCTTGCCTGTCAAAAATTTAAAGAAGGAGAGTCAAAATTCCGGGGAAGTTTTTTCCTCCAGTATAATGAAAACCCAGCTTATTTTTTAAATTATACTAAGAGATATTTTACTAAGGAGTCTTCGTGTATCATATGTCAAAGAAGCTTCTGTACCTTACCTTTTTAAACACATAGTCTTTTTTATAAGCTTTCTATAAAGATAGAATTCTTCCTACACCCTATACTAGTACAGTATTGGTTAATTTCAGGAGAAAGGTTAAATATTTATACTTAGTAAGTTAAAACTTGTTGTTTCTTTTGGAACTTAATGATTGTAGCTATACCTTATTTCCTTTAGAGTTCGAGAATAAATATAAGGCAGTATGCAAGTTTTGAATCAAGTTTACTATTCCTCAACTCTACTTCTATTTTCAAATTATCCCACTGAGCACCTAAGTGCACTATAGTAAGGACATAGAAAGCTCTTAGCTTAGGTAGTATCTTTGGCGGGTCTTCTTTAACTTAAGCTTATACAAGAGCAAAGTAAGCTTTTTCCTGTTCTACTAAACAAATAAAGTACAATTATTCTATCTATAAAGTTACTTAGTTGACTCCACGATGACATTAGACATTTTTTTGTGAACAGTTCCTTAAAAGGAAAACTACTAAAGATTAACCGGTACGTGGAGTAGAGTAGATAAGAGTTATAAAAACTGTAGTTAATAGTGTAGACAGGAGGCACTCTTAATAAGAAGGATACTTAAAACCAAATAATATTATTATAGGATATTTTGGACTTACTTAGATAATGTGATAAAATAGAGGACGACGTAACCCCAAAGAATTGCCTCTACCGCAGGTTCTAGCGTACAATCCTGTATTCCTACTTCTTGGCAATAGAAACAAGGAGTTTCTTTAGCATTTAGACCCTCTTTGGTCTTTACTGCTGCCCCAAGAAGCTACTGTAATTACCGGAAATTCTATATATATAACAACCTCCCTTGTAGTCAAAAGCTCCCCAAGGATTAAGTTACAAAGAGTAAGATTATAGTTATAGTTTTTGTACGAAAAAAAATCTTACTGAATAGAGTTTTTTGCTTCGGTTTTTTAGTCCATGTCCCAATCCTTTGTAATATATCAAAATATGTGCCCTACTTTTGAATTTGATGCTACTCCCCAAGCTTAATAGAGAATTCAGGATTGCAGTAAAGCGCAAACTAAAGTTATAAGAATTTAATATTATCACTACAAGATCCTAAAGTCTTTTTTTCTACTAGTAGTACCGGGTAATTCCATATGTCTTTATAGTGGATATTCCTAGGTTTACAAGATTAAGTACATTAAAGCGAAGGTATTGTAAATAGGTCTTTCCATATATAAAGTCTCACAGTACTTGCCTTGATAACGTTCCTTATTGGAAACCTAAGAGAGATTCTTGACCCCATTCTGGAAGACACTGCTCTGCTAACAAACAAGATGTCGTATTTAAGATAAGATATATAATTATAAGGATTGCCCGGCTCCTTTAAATCCATGTTACTTTAATAAGCTTATTAAAGTTCATAGAAAGCTTAATGAATAATTAGGAACCCTTTTTTACTGGATTTGAATCCTTGCTTTAGTAAGTCTCCTAATCAATACGAAGTAAGTAATTCCTATAATATAGAGGCCTTTATAGATACAAGTCTTTTTCTTCCATCAACAAGTGTTTCTCTTTATTACGCAATGTTACTATATAAAGGAATACCCTTATAATAAGTTTAGGTTTAAGGATTTTAGTTGTACCCTCATGTAGAAAAGTACTCAGTTTTTGCAGTAAGTTAAGCGCCTTTTAAGCGTTCCCGTATTATATTCTTAGATAAAATGTCTGTATTCTTTACTTTTTGTAAGAAATTAAGAGTAGTCTTTGGTTACACAGAGGTTTTAAGGCGGGCTAACTTCTATTAATCAGAGTTCTATCGTGTCAAGTACATATATTAGATTCTTAAAATATAAGGCTACTTCACAGCATTTTCCAAATAAAAAAGTAACTGAGTATATAATAGACACCC
This sequence comes from Pelargonium tetragonum, assembly GCA_036897445.1. Taxonomy (NCBI): domain Eukaryota; kingdom Viridiplantae; phylum Streptophyta; class Magnoliopsida; order Geraniales; family Geraniaceae; genus Pelargonium; species Pelargonium tetragonum. The sequence continues at coordinate 26,741 of JAYMTL010000136.1, read as the reverse complement.
ATTTAGTACCTTTCCCAGTTTTGTGCAATAAATTAAGAATCGGATTTATGAAAGGGTTTGTAATTTCGTAAGCTCTTCGAGTAAGGGTATAGTACATTGGAGTACTCGGTTTATGTATTAAATTGTTCTAAATGTCGAGGTTGGATTAAACTCCGTATTTTTATAGTACACTAAAGTATAAGTCCTCAATTCCAAACTAAAACTTACGTTATAAAAGTTTAAAATATTTCGTGATGAGAGACCCCCCAGTTCAAGTCTTATAAAAAAACTACCTACTATAACAAAGTGCACCCCTCTAACTATAGTAACTATAGGTTTCTGTAGTCCTTTTAAATACAATTTATCTACTTTGTCCTCTCAATATTATTATTATTATTCCCTTGAAAATGCATATCATAAAGAACAAGTTAGTGGCCAGTTAGTAACTAGGAATTAGAGTTTTCATTAATAAGAGTATAGACTAAGCTCCATTTAATTCCTATATTTTAGTATTATTATAGTAGCATGGTATTATCTAAATATTGTAGATTGTAACTAATATAGTATTCTATTTGAAACCTGGGTTTTACTGGCATCTCTTCAATTCAAAATTGAACCTAACAAAGGGGTCTGGCTGTTATAAAGACTTGAAATAACGTACTAATAAAGATAATGAAATCTCCTTCCTTTTAAAACACTCCTACAATCTTTAATACCCGAGGTACATACTTAATAGATTCAATAGCTTCATAACTAAGGAGCCCTTTTCAAAAAGAAACTTAAGTTTTCCCTACTTTTGTAATATTTCCTAAAAAATCCGTTAATATGCTCAATGATAAATTAAGGAGGCACCAGCTTAATTAAAAAAAGCTAAAGCGTAGGGTCCATCCGTGTACTGAAATAAAAGGCACCTCTAAAGCTTGGAATCTTCAGGGCCTTTAGAAGCAAAACAAGAAAAACTAGCTAAACTTCAGATTCAAATAGGGTAAAATCTTTCCTATCCAAAGGAGCTACTCATGCACTCAACTCAAACAACAAAGACACTAGACTCTCCTTCTTTAAAGGAAACAGTAGTCCTCCGTTCTTCCTTGCTCTGCCGGAGACTTTACGGGGGTAGGGCATCCAGTTAAAAACCGGATAAAGAAAGTTACTAACTAAGAAACTTGCGCGAAATCCCGAAATTTAGAAAAGTGAGTTTTCTATTTTTCACATTCAACTTTTATCTTATAAAATAAAAACCTAAACTTTAGGATTGCTTCTCTCTACAATTCTTTACTTTTTTATCCTTGGAAAAGGCAGACTCAAGCACGATTTAAAAAGATTAAAAAAGGGACTCTATTATATAAAAAGAAAAGTATATACAAGGTTAATTTTGTAATTCTAAATTGGTAAAAACAGGCAAACTAATTGGATCATTATCAAAATACTCGTTCTCAGGATCATGACTAAAACTCATTACATTTATCGGGAAATCTTACGGAATAAACATGAATGTAAACAAGCGGCCTCGTACAATCTAAATAAAACTGAAGTAAACCTAGTGATTTCTATTTGATTAAATTTTTAACAACATATTTTGCCAAAAACTTTAGAAAAGGAATCCTTCTAAGGGTGGGCAATCCTTATTGCCTGATAGACTCTGACATAAAGTATGGATGAGAGAAGTAGATCCTAAAAGTAACGCTCTTATTTAAGGATATATCCTCGAGTCCAAAAACTTAACTAAACTATGACCGGCCATTAGATTTGTAAGTAAAAGAATTCTTAAATAAGGTTGGCAAAGCATTCCAAAACTAGGGGAGTTTAGGTTTATGTCAACTTTTTTTTATCTAATAAGTAACTCCATTTATAATGAACCGGCAAAATAAATAGACTATTAATTTCATAAAAATGAAGAGGAAATTCTAAAAACAATAGCCTTCCAATCCTGCTCCAACTTGGATAAAAATAAGTTGTGTTTTATAATACTCATGAAATAGAATATGTATTATGTTCCTTTAGCACCACTTGGCAGACGTCTACCTGAGGAACTGAGGAGTTTTAGTGGAGCTCAAACTATCTATCAAGAAATTCTATATCTATAAGTCAACAACTTCCAAGATCTAGTGCTTCCAAAGAGTAAGATCCAGAGGGATTAGTTGTTACTGCAATGACATATGTTCTTATTCCTTTAGCGGAATTCAATTAGTTTACCGTCAATAGAACAAGATTTTTACACTCCTTTATCCTCTGAGAGCTACAAGAATACATTCCTGTTAGCCTGCATTACTAAAGAGCTTACAAGCAGAGGATATTTCTAGTTCAGATGTGGAAGTAACTCAATAAAGTTACTGCAAACAAAGGATTTTTGATTAGAATTAGTACACCCAGAAAAGTACCTAAATGTCCCCACAGGTTTGTAAATTCATAAGTTTGACCTGGGAAAGCACTAGGAAACTATTCCATCATAATAACCAAGATTTGCTTACAAGGACATTACCCACAAAGCTTGGAATGTTCCCTTATTAAAAGAAATTCACTCAAAACGGGTTCCTCTTTACAAGTCAGAAAAGGAAAGTCTTATCCATTAGCAATACTAAGACAAGAGATTCCTAAACAAATTTCCTAGGACTTCTCCTTTACCTTTACATACCTAAACTATCTAGTCTAGAAAATTTCTATTCTATAAAATGGAATCTCAACACAACTCTGGAATAGACTCTCGAACAATAGAATCTCTACCTTTCTTTAGACCTAGGCTCAGGCTATTATTTAACTCTAAACTACTAAACAGGTATTTCAGTCTCTCTCTTATCCTTTAGCTGTAAATACACTTACTTAATTAGAGTTTACAATAGTCCCTACAATCTCTTGATTACACAGAAGTATACTAGCTTTACCAAGAAGACGACTAAGCTACAATACATATTCTGTTACAATTTAGTTCCTCTTCTTAGGTGTCTCCTTTAAGAATTTTGGTTCTTGCAAGGACTCTCTTAATCAGGGATTGAAGCTCTATCAGTATTGACAGGTAAAGGAGAGAGGGACTGATTCTATTTGTTTTGCAAGCCTTAGGAGATTTTATCCGATCGATATATCTGTTTATCAATTTAGGAAAGTTCCTGAATAATAAGTAGGATTAAGGAAGTATTACGGAACACTTTTTAGGATAGCTTTGCAAGGGTTTGATTTTTAGGTTCCGGTCGGGTAAATTTCGAAATGTAGTATATTATGTTATGAATTGAGAAAATGAATATATCAAGAAGCTGTCCTAATGGTTAGAATTCGGATTCAGTAAGTTTTTATTTAAAAGCTCTAGATTTTACCTATTAATTAAATACCAGAGGAATGAGAAGAGAAGTTTTACAGGGGTTAGAACCTATGCATTCCCTTTTTTTGTATTTTGGTTAAAGATGTTAAGGAATAAAAAAACTAGAATAAGGAGCCTCTCTTATTTACAGTCCTACTACTTGGAAAAAGGGTTAACTGATTTGACTCTGGTTCCTATAAGCTACTATACTTCTCATTTCCTGTTTTTATCAATAACTCGGTTTAGGCTAAATTCCTTAACTTCAAAATTTTTCAAGTTATAGAATTTCTTTCGAGTACTCCTTTTCTTTTACTAGGTACTGCTTTTAGATCCCTACCCAGGGCACTTTTAGTTAAGTATAGTTAAAACCCTTAAGACTTAATCTTTCTAGAGACTTGCTCTTCGTTAACTTTCTAAGGCCCAACTTGTAACATCCTATTCTGTTATGTACTGCACAACATAAATTGTAAAAACACTTCACCTTAAAATACCAAAGAAGGGACTCCTCTGTTGAGTAGCTCAATTCCCCGAATTGCTTTTGAAAGTCTTTTTCTCTTCTGCAAAACCTAGACTCGGGTTTCTTTTTTCTCCATTAGTTGAAACTTTCTTAATACCTATAACTTGCTTCTGAGCTATTATAACTACGCCCTTCCTCTGAGTTATATTCTTAATTCTTACGAGCCCTACTAGCTTTGTGAGTCTTGATAGCTCCTGTACTACCTGTTTAGATTTAATCCGGTTTTTCAGGAGAACCAAAAAGAGCTTGTCTTGAGTTATCTAAATCTAGAGATACACCAGTGCTAAGGGGTACTTATGCCGTCCAAATAAACGGGGATCCCCGTTTCAATCAGTAGGGGTTCTTCTATGTATCTACCAGGGGAGAAAGTTAGATTAAAATCTGGATTAGAGTGAACCAGGGATAATCTTACGAAGGTCATGAAGATATTATTACTCACAGCCTTTAATAATATCTTTATTTAGGGTATCTCTTTTGAGCAGCTTTCCTATAGCGCACTCTTTTGTCAGTTAATTTTAATTACGAAATTAGGCAAAACTTCTTCGTTTTTCATATTCATCGAGCAAGTTCCAGTTTTACAGTATACGTGGTATGTAATCTAACTTAAGAAGAACCTCGAGTAACTTTATTAAAAAGGGCCGCTACCCAAGCAAAGTAATGGAATTGAGTTCCAACTACACAAGGATTTTATAATACTCATTCATATTGTGATACACTTGTAAAGCCCCTAAAACGGGACATGATTCTGTATGTAAGAGAACCCAGGCTTTATCTAACCTATTTCTACAAGCTTCCGTTCGTTAATAGAAGGACTCTATCAATATGAAGTATCCCCCTGGTTTTGCGATCCTGTATATTAAAAAGAAGCTTCTAATTCTCTAGAATTCTAATTGGGTGGGTTTCCTATGCACTTTAGTAAAGAGTAAGATTCTGCTCTGCAAAGTATAACCCAGGCTCCTTTTTGGAGTCTTCCTACAGTTTAAAACCTTAGTTCCTTTCGGTCGGTAATTCGTTAACGCCAACTTTTATCTAAAAAGCATACTTTGATAAATTTACTTATTCAAAAGCAATTCTAAGGCCTTTTTCTATAACAACGAGAGTAGGGACATTTTAAGTTTTAAACTTGTGCTTACATATACATCCTTCTGAGTTTGTATTTTTTAAGTAAAGTAACTTCTTCTTCTACTATACTATATAAGAAGGCAACTCCACAAAGAACTATTTCTAAAGACTACTAAAGGACTTCTGAGGGAGGAAAGACCAAACATATATCTGACTAGAGCTCCTCACTTCAAAGACATATTAGCATCTTCCATGTATCTCATTGTCTCAGCCAGTCTAACTAAAATTCTGTGCTCTTTACACAAGCCAGCACCGTCAAATTTTAAGGCTTAAGGCGCCAAATAGAAACGCCCGGGTAGGCTTTTTGAGCTGCATTTTTATAGTATCCTTATTTACATGTTTATATCAACCCAAAGAAAACCCTCCTAAATTGAGTAAGTTTCCTAAGAAAATAAGAGATTTAAGGCTGATAAATGAAAAAAGAGGACTCTTATTAAATTTGGCAATTTCCTCCTTTTTTTCATTAGAATCCTCGTTCCGCTTAGCTTATTAGAGGTAGAGAGTCGAAATGGTAGTCAGATAGATCAGAAAGGATTCTACTAGAAAGCATTGGTTCAAGGGGGAAGATAGAACTTGGAGCAAGAAACTGAAACTGAGACGAGCTGTTGAGGAATTGAAACTTGTTCCGGTTTTCCACTTTAGGTCGGATCAGATCCTTAGGTAGAAATTCAAAGGGTGTGTCTCCTTGTAAGAGCTCTCTTCCAATAGAAAGAGTTGCCGCTTCCTAGAATCTATAAAGAGGCTCTCATTCAAGAAGAAAAGAGGACTTGAACCAACAACCAAAAAGGGAAGCTCTCGATGCTTGACCTGCTCAATCAAAGAGAAATTTTTGTTACCATTCTTATAGATTAGAGGTTAGGTTCTATACTTTCTTTTACTATCTTGCTAATAGAATGGAGTGACAGAGAAAGATTAAAGTGGATTTTATACAAGGGTGATTCTCTATCATATCTGTTTGCAATTTTCCTAGTATATTTCTATATTTACCTAACAAGTCTCTTAGTATAGTAACTCGATTCTTGGTAAAAGCTAGCGGGTTTCCCTATTATTAGTAAAATGGAATTTTTAAGTTATTTAGGAATATGCCCAGGAAGCGCATCCCTCTTCTCAATAATTTTAGTAATAGCTTTCCCTTAATAGAGCCTACCCTTACCGCATTTCCCCAAATTTTAGTTCGGTAATTACAGAAAACTCATAAATAAGTACTATTACCCTATTCTTTTAGTAACATCTAGAAAATAGAACCCATTTTTCTTAAGCTAGCAAGCACTTAGTATATAAATTCTTAGGAGTAACAAGCCCCTCCTGAGTCCCCCCTTAGTAAATCACAGTAAATAGCTCCTGCTTAAGTGTCCTAAATTAAGTTAAACAAGACTCCTAAGCTAAGCGGACGAAAATGAAAGGCTTTATCCGAGCTATTAATTAAATAGTAACCTTTCCCTTAAGTAAGACCTACGATCTCCTCTTTTTAAGAGAAACTACCCCGACTCTAAGGAAGTGTTTACTATTAAGCCAAGCTTCCCTCAATTAATAACGCAACAGCCTGGACTACTAAATTCCTTGCGAGTAAACCCTTTACCCTGGATAAAACTTAGTAAGCTTATCTCCTTTAACTACTTTCAAGTATCTATATTGTATAGAGTAAAGGCTTGTAAGTGAATTCCCTAAGCTTAGTAAAAGTTTAGACTTTTTTCTTCTTTTTTGAATTTAAAGCCAAAACTGCACCCTTGTTTTAGGGACTCCTCTGTTTAGCAAGAGCCCTCTAAGACACCCGAGTTAAAGCTCAGTGATTTAGGAATAGTGCCTATAGGAAGATTTTTTGAGTTTCCAGGGTTTTTGTGAATGCTCGGGATTCTCTTACTTTTAAAGGAAACCCTTTATTCTTTAGATCCCGTAAGTGCATAACTCAAACTCATAAGTATACCCCTTTACGACAGAGCACACAGACAAAGCTAGCAGTTGAAATGGATCCTCCCCAAGTTTACGCATGCAAGGACATAATACTCGATACGCAAGGAACTCTCGCTTATTCCATAAAAATTCGATCAAAACCGCCCACGAAAAGCCTACCTCAGGGGGATACTTGGGGCTCTGTTTAGTCTATCTTGCTGGATTCTACTTTTAAAACTTCTTATTAAATATTCCAGTATTAACTCACTCATTTAAGTATAGAATTGCCTATACAAATAGACTCTGAAACTAAACGCTAGAAAAATCTTGGGTAACAGTAGTTTACGACCTTTCAATTTTACATCGGCAAAAGGGTTTATGCTCTTTTTTACTGTTTGGCGATTGTGAATCTATGATCTAGGTAAAAATTCTTTGTTACGAAGTTTAGTAGCAAGCATATCTGGATAACCCTGGATTACTTTAACAGAGAAAAGGGACGACCTTGAATCGACCGACTTCTTAAAGCTGCTAACTAAAATCAGTTCAGAGTTAGAGAATCCCAAAATTTCTTATGGTACTTATTATACAGCTACTGCACAAAGGAGACTTTTTGGGTCCCCTATTTTAATAAACTTATCTTCTTACTTCGTTTATAAAGGGTTTCTTCTTTTCAAGTATTATGCTAAATTCCTCAGGTATTCCTAAATAAGGAGCTTAATCGTGCCAGTTTAGTTACTCTATCGCAAGTTTCTTAATAAATTTCTCTGCTCCAATTATTTAGGGCTACTCTTTTATAAATCAGACTCTAGTCATTCGTAAATATTCAAATATTGAGTATCGAATATTGAGATAGAAAGTTTTTGGAAATATATTACAAGACCTTTTCTTTAGCATGGGGTTCCTATGTAGATAACATATAAACCTAACCGGGAGACTTTTATTTACTTATGTAAAAAAGTGAGAAAATTACCTATATAAGGTAATTCTTTTCCTTTTTCAAACTCCCAATAAAGATAAGTAGGTAATATATAAGAAAATATTGATACCAGACTTCTATTTCTATTTAGTATCCTATTTCGAGGAAGTTTACATCTGGTAGAGCGCGGGTTCTTTTGATCTTATGACGTTGGTTAGAATCGCCTTTACAGTTCATTCTCTTCTTTGGAATCCGCGTATAAGCTTACTATTCCTGAAACAGAGGGAAAAAGGTTGGCTACCTTATTCTTTGGAGGCGGGTAGTTTTTACTTATTATTTTTTTTTAACACGAGCGGGTTCACTTTCTCGTAAAAGTAGCTTAGAAAGTCCTAGTAAATTAACTAAAAAGTTAGCAAATCGATAATAAAGCACGGCTTAGATATTTATGCTTAAGCGGGATCCTTTAATTTACTTTATTCAATTTAGAAGGCTTGTATGTCAATATCCGAAAACACAGTACAATTGTTAGATATTATACAACCCCTCCCCGAGTATACTTATTAATTTGAAAAGGGCTAAACTCTCGAATCCTCTCTAAATCGGGAATCCTAAAAAGGGGAAAGCAGACCTTATATTTGCTCTTTTATCTTAATTTCCGATCCTATTTATCCCGGAGTTCTTGTCTTTAAAATTGGTTTCTCCAGCACCTGTGTATATCCAATAGATAGCTCTAGTAATGTTAAAGAACCCATTCTTTTTTAAGGGAAAAGTTTCCAAAAAGGCTTAGAAAAAGGTAACGTAGTTAAATATAAAAAAGGTTTAAGTTATTCTCTAGAATGTCATTTATTGCCCGTTTATTTACAATACCTCGTATTTTTATTTTAACGTCTGTTTTTTCAAAGGTTTTAGAATTATCCAATTCCGGGTAGTATAGTAAAAAAGTATACTCATAAACACTCCTAAATCCCTCCAGGTGCTCCCCAGAATAAGGAAGAACTCTTTTTATTAAATAGAAGAAATCCTTACAAGGAATATAGAAAAGTTTTGTATTTTGCTCTTATTTAACTTAACATTATAAAACTTAATAGCCAAGAAAAAAAAGTTTTGTTAGGAACCTCTTACTATAAGGTATAGGGCAAAAACTAGCTTTGAAAATGGGTCTAAAAGCGCACCTCTATAGAATTCAAGTTATTAAAACTCAGGTTTAGGGTAAACAGGGAGTAGATACTCATTTTAGTGTAAAAGCAATCCCGCGGATCCTTTTTAGTTATTGGAATCTATAGCCTCAAAAGTTTATACCTTGGATTATCTACAAGACCTTACCCTTGGCGTGTCATAAAGAGTAAAAGGCTCTGGTTGGGTGGCGTAATCTTGCATAACAAAAGTAGTCTTAGACAAGTATACCGGGCTCCTTACTTAAACTTAATATAGATTAATATTCAAAACAGTTTCCTTCTAAAAGGCTAAAATGCAGTATTATATTATTATTTAACGGGGCTGCTTATATAAACGCCAGCCTCTAAATTTTTATTTGATATATCTTGGATTTCTTTCTATAGACACAGACGCATTCTGTTTTATAAGCTAGGAACACCCACTTTAGAAGTACCATAAAATTCTTTTGAGAACCTACGCATTCTTGTATTCCTGTATTCTGGTTAAGGGTATTCGAGCGATAAAGTAAGTTGATTCCTTGTTTTGGGTTTTTACCTATAAGATACTTCCTAAATTCATAGATGTTAAAGAGCAAAGGAGATTCTTATTTTTCCTGATCCAGTTAAGAGTTTGCTTGTTACCGTGTTTCTAGGGTTCCCGTTTCGGATAAAATCCAAGTACAGGTTATAAGAAGGCTCTAGTTCTAAAGAAAGCAAGTAAGTAGATGGCCCTTAATAAAAGGAAAACTTTTTTTATTGCGAGACAACAAGCTAAATAAAATAGGGTATATGGTATAGCTTATGCGTATAAGAATGCTTTTTTAATTACCCTCTTTCGATTTTCTTTTCCCTATTCTAAGTAAATTCAATTCCTTTTTTTGTATTTACCTTGAATTATATATCCCATTTTAGAAATGAGTGCCTCGGCTTTTAGGCAATTACACCCATCAGTTAATTACGATTTAATCCTTTATGATATGATGGAAGTGAGGATTCCCTTTTTTACAGATGTCAAAGACTAAAACCAATACATTAGAAATTTTCCTAAATTATGCATAGTAATGAAAGTTTTTTAAAGACCTAAGAACCCCCTCTTTTGGGCAGAGGTTTTGCCGAAGTGCAGTAGTGGAAGTCTTGTGAACAAAACTTACAAAAGTTTGAAAAACTAAAGAAAATTCTGCCGTAAGAACTTGTGCTATGGGGAAATTCTTTTATGCTCTCTTAGGATACCCCAGGTTCCTTGTTAAATTACGAATTGCTAGATTTTTGGTACTGGTTTTTGACTCAACGGATGCGGTTAGGGATTCGCTAAGTCGGTAATAAAAACTCTTGGGGATCCTAAGGAAGTAGCTGCCCAAGTTCAAGCTTATAAAAAGTTTTCAAAAATCTTTCATTTTTAGAGAAGAAAGAGGCCCCTTTAGCAGTATTGCAATATTTATATTATAGGTATGTACTCCCTTTAAATATAAAGAAATTAGTCACAAAAAGAAAGCCTTGAGGAATGAGTACGGAGGTTCTTTATACTATCTTATTCTTGACGAGGCGCCCCTTAGAAGAGAATATTTCATTTTGGAGTGAGGCAATATATACTTATGGAAACTTCCTGAGACAGCCTAAAGTGCAAACCAACCTCCAATCAGAAACACAGCCTGTCAATAAGCCCATAAGGAATAACTACCCATAAAGTATCTTCGATCTGCAGTGGAATCCATTAATACTGAAATTCTAGGATATACTTGGTTTTGAACCAAGTAAAGCAAAAACAACAAATATAGAATATGAAACAACTCATACTGTACCTGTTTGTTCAGACTAAGTGTATCTATGATGTCTCTTATAAAATCTAGGGGGGCTTTTTTAGTTATTTACGGTATCTCTTAAGTTAGGCCTTTACTTAAGAAATTAACGGAAGCTCTTTGAAACAAAGGGAATACTTTCAAAATGAAGAATTAGCTTCTCTAATATCAGTACTATCAAGAGGATACAAAGAGCGGATAACTTTAACTGTCTGCTATTTAGGCAAAGCAAGAGACCCTTTTTTTTAGTGGGGCCTTAGGGTTATAACTATAACTCTTCTTGGGGCGTATACCTTTTGGTTTACACCAGATATGCCCTTTTAATATCCTGTAATGAGTCAAAACAAAAGGGAACTTGGGAGTAACCCCGGTTTTAGATTTAGAAAAGAAATAAGAAATTCCTTTGCTATTTAAAAAATAGCCTTGAACTTGTAACTTATTGGTAGAGCGATACAATAAGGCGTTCTCGGGATATTTTTTAGTATAGCAGGTATCTAAAAAAATTTTAAGAAGAGCAAAATCCTAGTATTACTGACTTTGGTATAGTATATTATAGGGTCCTTTTGACTTTTTATTCCAATCCGCTACGACAAATGCAGGGCTACCAGATAACCCTTAACCGCGGGTTACCACACTTTAAAATACTAAGACTCTATAACCTAAGAGTACGCTGCAGACTCAACTGTTACTTTTAAATTACCATGAAAAATTTCTCCCTATTTTTACTAGCCCAATTCTGTACTCCGTATCTCTATGAGAATAGTTTTGTGCTAAACATCTTTGAGCTTGCTTTTACAACTAGCGAAAGGAGACCCTTGAGTTATTTATTAAGAGGAGTTATTACTCTTATTAAGTATTACGAGGGAGGTTAATGTTACAAGTAATTATAATAGTACCTATTTTATAAGACCCATATGCTTGTTTTATCCTGACTTTATGGAATAGAGCTATACCTCTTATACTTATACAGGAGAGGACTAGAGCTAAATATATAAATGTCTTCTAACCTATACCTAGGATATGGGGCTTATTCTTGTGAAAGTGTAGTTATAACAAAAAGAATATATTAAAAAGTAGAAAGCTTGAAAAGGAACTCCTTAGTTAGGCCTTGAATAGGAAGAGCACGGTGTGTCTTTTAGCAGACAAAAAGAAAGTCTTGAAAACCTTAGTAAAATAAGCATAGTGCATTCAGTTATATACAGGGTACCGAAGAAAGCTGAGGGACCTCCAACTGGGTGTTAATAAGAATTTTTTTTATTGGCTTGTCAGCACAAGTTTTCTATTTTATAATATAAATCAATAAAAGCGGGACGCCCTCTGACTGAAAAGTATAAGTCTTGTGTTCCCAAACAAGGGGAGCGATATCTTAATTTAATACGGAATTTAGATCTGGTGTTTTTAATTACAACTAAAAATGGACCAAACGAGAGTCCCGCGCTTTTTCATTTTAAGGGGATTCCCTTGCTTGGATAGGCTTAGTTGACAAAAAAATCTAGGAACTAGAAAGGGATCCACTTTAGAAAGAAATTTTGTTGTATAGTGTAGGGGTCTCTCTATGCCAAGGTCGCTATAAGGGGTTGTTAAACAAGGCATACTTTATTCTAAAGGGCTGAATTCCTGAAAGCTTTTATAGGAAACTACTTCACAACTTTTTTATATTATATTTAAACCGCTAAACTTACTTAAAGCATTTAATCCCTTTTATGTAACTAGAAAAGAGCCCCCTTTCTCTTAAATACCCAACCGGGCAAGGCATTCGACGAACGAGTTACTGCTAGTTTAACTACCGAACTCTTTTTCTCACCTACTACTGAGACTCTAGTTTTTGTAACCCTTTCTCGTAGGATACTTTTTTTTTGAGTAAGAACATTAGAACTCGAAGTACAAGGAGCAGTCCTTTAGTTGCTAGATATTCACAAGACTCTTCAAGAAACCTGCTGCCAAATCAAGGGAAGTTCCTGGTTTTGTTCTATTTTAGGGTAGTGATTTCCTAGACTAGGGGCTCTACTTGTTTAAAAGTCCATTTGCTAAAAGCCCTTAAGCCAAGGATGTTTAGGGAGCATGTTTTATTTGTACTCTTAATTACATCTGCTTTAACATACGAGATTTCTACTTATTTAATTAAATAAGAAGAACCCCTTTTGTTATGTCGGAAAATCCTCTTAAACAAATTTAAAGGAGCTTTTTTCCTTTATGCATCGATAACTCGCTAACGTGTATCACTTTCTAATAACTCTTGTAGTTAGTTGAATAATCTCCGGACACACCCCCTTTACTTCTGATAAAAGGCTCGGCTTGTGTTCCTACTTAGTTGTAATAAAGCTTTATCGGTGCCATAAGAGAACCCCTATAAAGGGAAATTGTGAAAGTATACCGAATTAAAGGCTCCTATTCTTTAAAAATCCCTCCTAGGGAGAAGCACTCCTGCTTACGTGAGCTTTATAAGCGTATCCTTATATCTATTATATATAGAAAAGAGACTCTGTTAAATGCTAAGGGGGACCCCTCTTCAAGTGTTATAAAGAGAAAAGGCGTTTAAACGAGTAAGGAAATACTTAAGAATTGCGGGAAAATCTAGGCGCTTGTAAAATCTTTCGCTTTTTAAGTTAAAGTGGGTTCAAGTCGTGCTATAGTAAAAACTTTTTAATAAACTAGAGAAGCTGACCACAAGCTTCAACAACTTTTTGTGATTTACTAGAATTCCCAGGGCCCTTTTATTATACCCCTCCTTTGCAGAGACTTTATTAGTTCGCTAAAGAACACAATTAATACAATGAATTAAGAACTCCGCTTTGAGGTATCCCTTTGTCTTTTTATTCCTATTGACTATGCGCCGGATCTTCCTTCTTTTAATACTGTATTCTAAACCTAAGTGTCAAAAAAGGTTTTTAATAATATATTTTAAGAGGAATTAAACTGAAAACATAACTTTTGTTAAAACCCCTTACAAAGTAGATAAGTCTATGCTATAGGGCTCTGATATATAATACATAAAAATCAAAATCACCGGCAGATTTCTAGATTCTTTGACGGAAATTGTTACATAAATAACAAAGGTAGGTTTTCACCCTTAACTTCCACAGGAACTCCGTGAAATGAAATCCAGTACCTGTTTGAAGTTTTGCAGTCTTTAGTAGCATAAAGTCAAATTCGTATTTGGTAAGAGCCTTTGGCTTACTTTTATAGGGATACCGCCCTTTAATCGTATCTGTTAAAAAGAAGTTAAGATAGATCAGAACTCCCCCTTATTAGATTTTATATATACCCTTACCTTAGCCGGAATCCCGGATTTTGTAGGAATAAATACAGCTTTAAAGTTAGGAAAGAAAGTTTGGAGCAAGTTAGTTAACTACTATGTCATACGGGTTACTCTTTTTTAAGAAAAATCTAGTGTAGTTGAGCCTTGTAGGGATCTAAAAAGGATAGCTCGTGCCAAAGAGTTTTGAAAGAGAGAACTTTCTAATTAAAGTCTAATTTTTTTCAAATTAAGTCACTTTGAACTTGTGGAATTCCTGTAATTATTCTTGCGCTCTAAAAATTCCTTAGTTAGGAACTCCTCTATCTATAATAGGATATAAAATTCTCTATTAAATTAAGTAATTCTGCAGTGTGTAAAAGAGCTTTCCAGGATGGCTGATATCAACTTTTTTGGTTAACGTGAAAAGAAGAAAGAGTGAGTAGTATAAATTAGGCTGCCTATATTGCATTCTTTATAGTACTAACTAGATAGACTCAAGGCAATTGTCTGTTCAGTTTCTATCTCGCGCGCCTAGTAGATTCTCATTTTTTAATATGCTTTTCAGCTTGACTAATCTAGAGAATACTTATAAACTCTGTTCTTAGTTAAAACAAAAATACAAGCTAAATAGAGTAGTTCCTATACTTCAAGTTCTCTGTATTCTAAATTCTTATTTAACTGCTCGTACTGAAAAAGTACTTTAACTTTTTCCTACCCATATGTCGTAGCGAGAAGTGCTAAAAAAATTTCAAGGAAGATCCCGTCCCTAATTTCATTTGGAATCTTAATTAAAGTTGTAAGCCGTTGAGGGCAGTACTTAGATTTTTTTATAGAAACCTTGACTTTTCTGACTTTTTTTCTGAGTATTCCTAAAGACTAAACTCAGTGAGTACTCTATGGCTTATGCATAGCTTTTCCTGTATAGTACTCTAAATCGGACTCGCTAAGGATAACTCCCAGATCTAGGAGGTAAAGAATGCCCGCACCCGAACCTGTATATTCTTAAGGACCTTTTCTGCATATTACAAAGTACAAGAAATTTGAGGGGCGCTTTAAAGAAAGTTCTAAAAATAATATAAGGCGAATCCGCGCGATACAAGGGAATTTACACACTCTGTACTTACCTGCTACTAAGGAGAAGCAAAGTTCAGGACACCTACCTAAAGGTAAACTCTTGCGCAGTTAAGGTACCTCTGTTCAGAAGTTTCCTGGTATGCTTAATATTTAAATGCTTATGCAAAAGGTAGATACCAAGCAAGGGCTCTTAGCAGGCTTTTATGAGCAAAGATATAAAGGTGTATTTTCCATCGAGCCATATTAGGAAACTTTTCAGAGTTAGAATTCTTGCGTACATTAGAGCCAAAAACTTTGTAAACTATAAACTAAGGAGGTCCCTGCGAAATCTTAACATTTAAGGGAATTGCGGAATAACTGGGGAGTATAGGTTCAAATTAGCACTTATTGTTAAGTTTTTTGCTTAAGTTTCCGTGTTTAATCCAAATCAATCTTGCCTCTGAATTCAAAGGGACCCTTATTATATATTATATAGGCTCACGTAAGCAAAAGGGGTAACTAGTCCATGTCTACCCACCCCCGTAGTTTATACCGCCGTTCTATATAAAAAGTAAATAAAGCATAGCTACAGATTTTTCCCTATGCCCAAAGCTCTGCCAATTTCACAATTTAATAAAATTGCACGCCCTGCTTTTCATTATAGTAATAAGGCACAACTCTTGTAAGTAAACGAAACTCTAAGCTTTTCTAAAAGGAAGAGAGTAGTTCAAATGGAATCTTTGGCGCCGGTTAAAGTCTTTGCTCTTTCTCTAATATAACATAAGTAGAATAGCTCCTTTACATGATAATAGTTATTATAGTTTAGTTATTCCTGAAACCTTCAATCTTGTCCAGCTACCCGAACTGTCACGAGGTCTACTATTTTGAACCGATAAAATTCTTTTAGGTTCTATTCACTCAGGAAACCCCTCGCTTACTGACGATAAATTAACGGCTTATAAACATATGGATACTCAAATCTCATTGTGTCTAATTATCCTTTGACCGCTCTCTTTTTTATACTTAGTTATGCGGGAGTTACGTAAGATATTCTACAGTAATATAGCGGGTTCTTCTAGTGATATGGGTGTAGGATTAAAACTAAAAAGAAAAGATATGCTGGTATCTCCATTACTGGATTCCTCAGGAGAGTTTAATTACAAAAGTGTATCTCCTGGAAAAGAGAAAGCTTTATTAAAAAGGAAAAATTCCCTGAACTTAGCTGTAGATTAATTGTTATTGGAGGTATAAAAAGATTAGGGGTTAAAGCAGTTCGTAGAGCTCTGTGGCAAATAATGAAAATAATAAAACTTATGGTTTGCGCTAAGTAGAAGGGGTCTATCCCCGGTCAGTTTCTATCTGTATCACTTAGGGGCCTTTACCGAAATACTAGAAGTGGTCTTGAGCTTCGTTTATCTAAACGTTATAAAATTATAAGCCTAAAATAGCAAAGGGCTCCTATTTGGTATTAGGAAATAAGTACAATATCCGACGCTAAGAAGTCTTTATCAATGCAATAAGGCTCCACTTTCCATTCGGAACACTTAAGGACACATAAATTGCCGAAAGAAAAATTCTAGAAGTATCCGTGTCTTCCTAGGTATGGAATTTTCCGACTAAAAAGGACCTTGAGGCCTCGTAGTGCAAGAACTGAAAAGTATGAATATTGAAAATTCCTATTCTTCCCAGGGTTCTTCTAACTCGGGAGCGTCCCAGGGTAAAAACGCTACTAAATGTTTATAAGACAAATACAGAATTAAAAAGGATAAATGTTCTTAAAATGTGGAAAAAACCCCAAATCTGGTATCTAATAAGAAACCCCTTACAAGATATTAAGGTTAAGGATCTATGCCTGTAAATCCGGGAAAACCTGCTCCGGAATGGCACTCTAACTAGGATTGATATCCTCATAGTATCCTCCGTAAACTTATAAAAGAAAGACAACAACTAAAGTGCGACTCTTAACTTACTTTTTAATTATTACCTTTTCAATTTTAAAGAAACTTACAGGTAGAAACTTTTAGTCTTTCCTTGTTAATTAGGTAGGGACTTGAAGGGAATTGGACAATAGAAGATATTAGCTTTTTAAGTTAATACTTTCCAGTAAAGACTCACTAAAAAGGATTGAGGACTAAAACCCTTTTATTTATAAGACATTGGTTCCACGTACTATATAAGACTGTAATACATTGGGCGCCCTTAGTTACTAAGACTGAGAAAGATCTCCTTTTTAACAGGGAAAGCTTTCCTTTGTTAACTAAAAAATGACTCAGATAAGAAAGAATCTCTACTTACTAAGGGTCAAGTTAACTACAAGAACAGGGATTTAAAAGTAAAATAAGTAGGGCTTTCCTTACTAGCCTTTGCTTTTACTCTTTATATAATAAAATTCGTTCTTCTAGTACAAGCGTTCTCTTCAGTTTTGGTATTGAAGGACCTTACCCTCTCCCGTTACTCGCGGTAAATACTAGGTATTTTTACGGATTCTAAAAGGATAATGTTCTAGCAAAACTTTTTGGGTAGGTGCTATTTTAAGGTGTCCATAATCTCTCTAGGGGTTACTTTACATTTCGTCAAATTAGCGAGACTTATTTTCTATATAAATAGAAAATTCTTAGTGGGGGTGCTTTATTAAATTTTAGTATATAAAGCAATTTAGAGTCTTGTAGTTTGCTCTTTAATATTTTATAGGGGATTGCTAAATACCTAATGGGTTTTCTATTATAAGGCGCCTCTATTCTTGTTACTCCTTAGTTAGAAGCTGAAAGTAAGTAGGGAGCTCCCTGTTTCAAAAGAATACTGTGTAAAACGCAGCTTTCCCTTAAAGTATACAGTAGATTGGTCATTCTTTTTTTAAAAGCTTTACTCACGAATTGATGTTTATTTCCTATTGCTTTGCTGAATACAACGCACTTAAAGGTTTCCGGATTCTTCTATTGTTTATAGATAGCTTACTTTTGCTTAATAAAAACTTAAAAATAACTTGCTACTATAGTATACCCTTCAAATACCCAAGCAACAAAGACTTTTAGAGGTATCCTCTACAAAAGAATAAGTCGATAAAAAAGTCATTAAGAATTTGGGTTATAGTTTACGAGGTTAGGTATTTTTACGATTTTTTAGTATGAAAGCAAGAGTTTAAAGCCTTTGTTGCTGTTGTAGTGTGAGATTGGCTATACTTTAATAAGACTATCTATTTTGCGTTAACCCTCTTCGAATGTTTTTGGGTAGAAGGACTAATACAATAAGAAGATAAGTACACTTGCTTTTCAGCCCCTAAGAAGCGCCCTATCCTAATAAGCTCCTATTCCTCTATATATAGAGGAGTATCCCCTTAAGAAGTCCACCAGTTATAAGTTAAGGAGGTCGCCAAAGCTCTCCGGGGCCCTCTGTAATAGTAAAAGAGGTCCTTAAAAAAGTATCCCCTGTTGTCTTTTTGATGTCAAGTTTCTAGATATAAGGTATTTTGCAGCTTGACTTCTCCTTTATGGACCCCGGGTATTTTAATCAGAGTATAACAACCGGAAAAATAAGTAAGTTAAGTTTTTTATTATATTGCAGGCGAGGCGCGATAGTTCTAAATTCTCTCCATTTGACTCAAAGAAGCCGGTTTCCTCTATTACTAAGGTTATCCTTTCCCACCAAATTTTTATAACAAATTTCCTTTAAAAAATCTGCAGGATTCCTTGATATGGATTTCTAATAGAGTCTTTTGAATAAAGCAATTCGGTTTTAGGATTTAGTATAAATTTAAGCAGTCCGGCAATTGAAGTCTAAATGGGGTTGCTTTTGTGGTTCTTCTGTTTCTGGGTTTCCAGTAAAGAAGTATAAGTGCGGGTGGTAACACTAATATAAAAGTCTATTTAGGTTAGAGGTAAGGTTTTGTAACTCATACTTTTGGTGCTATACGTTTTTCACGGTTATCTAAGAGTAAGGAGCCCACTAAAGTTGCTTTTAAGTTATAGTATATACTGTTAAAGTTTGTTCTTTTAAATAATAGTTAATATGTCGTAATGGGTTTTCCCTGTAAAGTAGGACCGGCCTTTAAAAAAAGTAGTGAAGAGCCTTAGGCATTTGGGGAGTCTAAACTTATTGACAAAGAAAGCGCGAGGTAGAGCCCTTTTTCCGGTTAGTTGTATTAGGAAAAGGATAAGAATTAGCTTTTTTAGGAGTGGTAGAAAACTTCCAAACACAAAGGGTAGGAACACTCCTTGTTCTAAAAGGGTATCCGAAAGTAAATTGAAGAATGTTAGCTAACATTCTTAATAAAAAGAAGTTTCTTTGTGTATCTCCAATTACAGGGTATGCTGTCCCTTCTTATTGAATTGCGAAAAATGTTTAAAATCGCGTTTTGTCTACGGAATAAGACTCAGGGCACTCCCCTTTTATAAATTTATACAACTTTAGTTTATTTAGTTTAGCAGGGCTTTCTTTTATTATAGATATTTCTATTGCTTTTCTTTATATTCTTTATTTTCTATTTAAGGAAAGATAGTTCAGGTCTTCCTAATAATATAAATTAAGTGCTTTCCGTACTATCTTAGCCATATTACCTTAAATACTGGTATCAGGTATAACAGTTGGAATTGAACCAATAACAAAAGGGGCGGTTTGCTAAGCGAGCCCATAAAAAGAAAGAGCTCTTTCTTACAAGCTTACAAGGGTTTGTGATATGCTATTCCTAATCACTACAAGAGAGCCCATAATATAGGCAATCCTTAGTTGGGGTTTATCCAAGTAAAGTCATGTTTTGTTAGTACCTAATTATTTATTAATTTTTTGACTTTTTGATTATAAGGTTTAAAAAAGAACAAAAAGATTTAGTGTATTCTTTTTAAGATTTTCGCTGAGTAAATGAAAAAGAATTTGGTATTGAAAAAAATTCGTGCTATATATCCGTTTTTCCTTATTTGATAGGATACTCGGTTAAACCTGTAAGTACTCTATAAAAGTCTAATTTCCTAATCTCAAGCTCTAATTCATAATCCTCTTGCCTAATAAGTTTAGATACTTTAGCAGAGTCTTCCCTCTTGTACTTTAAGGGGCACTGCGGATCTACACGCCTATTATAGTTGTAATTAGATAGACACGGAGTGCAAAATTTAATAGATTCTGAGTAAGGACCCCTTAGGATGCTCAATTCAAAGCCGAGTTGCTTAATTCTTGTTGGACTGTCCAAAGAGTAATTACTCCTTACTTTTAAAATGCGTTTTTCTTAACGGTTTTGCTCTTACTCCTCTTAAGTTAAGGGTGCTGTTGTTTTAGAAAATCTTCTCCTAATTTTATTAGTTATTGCTTTCTTCTATTACGAATTTTCTACTAGTAGGGAACCCCTAAAGCAAGGCTGTGGTCTCTTAGTTGTAGTTGGAGCTCCTTGTTTTATGTACTAAAAAAAGTCTCTTAGATTCTCTTTACCTGAGAGGATAACTCCTGCCTCTATTTTATACTAGAGAATGGTAACGTAATTTTTTAAACACCTCTACAGACTAGACTTACACAAGTCTCCTGAAAGTTAAACTTTTACAGTACACAGTACTTAGGGGCCTACGACCACTGAGTTGACTAAGCTGTTTTGACAGTTTTTCCATGGAATCTCCTTTACTAAACTAACGCGGCTTTTCCCTCTCTATGAACCTAAAAAAGTTTCCCGAGTTTTTGTAACTATTAGGTATGCCTTGTGCCCTCATTTTTGAGATTAGAGAAAAAAGAAAAAATAGAACTTTTTGCGCATCTCAAGCAGGCTTATAAAGAAGTTTTTAGTTAGCTTAGTTTTATTACACTAATTCAAGGAACCTACTCTTGCTAAACAAAACAGGAGTTGTACTATCTTTTTTCCTTAATTTCAGTTTTATACATCCTAAACTGGAAACTCTATTCTAAATGCGCTCAGATCTTTTAAGCCTTGTGGAATCGTGATAGCATTATACAAAAATCCTCTTTGGGACAGTAGAATATAAAATAAAGGCACAACCCTGTTAAAAGAGTAATTATTTCTTCGTTCGCCCTAGTTAGAGCTCACACACAAAGGTAAAGCTTCGGATACTTTTGAGCGGCTTAGATTAAGCTACCCTTTCAATTATAGGGGCACCCCCAATTCTGCTAGGCAGCCGCGCTTTCATTTATTTATATCAATAGGGAATCTCATTTTTAATATTTTTTGTAGTAAAGGGATGCTGCTTTTGTGAGGATAAACCCCGTTATTTCCGCAGTTTTGGTTAATTTCTCCTTTATACTTAGTTAGGCTCTGTAAGTGCAATTTACGAAAATTTAGGCTCCCTCTTTTTTTTTATCAAATAGCAAGTCTATTTACATACTTGTGTACGGTTAAAGTCAAGGATTCAAAAACGCATCCAATTTAAAAAGGACCTTAAAATCTTTTTTATAGCGGCAGTTATCTTTTTTTCTAAGCCTTCGCTTGAATTTATATGAAATTGAAATTGAAAACAAGTGTAAAAAAGCATCCACTAATAGCAAAAAGACTCCAAATAATTAAATCCTTATGAAAAAAGCTGAAGTATATAGAAACCGGGTCTTTCGCACCACTAGACATCTTTTTCAACTACCCGCCCCGGACGTTATTAAGAATACTCGTAAAAAGTAACATCGGGGATCCCTACTTAACTTATTTGGAGCTCGCTTTAATCAAATGTAAACTAACCAAAAAGCTTAATACTATATCTCCTGCTTCAGCTGAGGAAAGTCCCAAGATCTCAGTACTTTTCATATTAAGTAAAGTAAGACCTAGCTATTATTTAAATAAAGAATTCATAGTTTTTGGTATAAGAAAAGGGGGTTCTCTTAATCTTAAATACAGAGGGTTACGTCTTCAATAATAAAATGAGCAGAGCATTTATAAACTTCTAAAGGCTTTTTTGCTTCCCCTTATTCTAAACTAAGCGCTCTTCCTTTATTTAGTGGTACTGGATAAAAAGCCTTTATTCTTAATACAAATAAATTAGTCCCAAACCTAAATTAGGAGTATCTAAAAATTTATAGGCGAGGGGTTGGACAAAATTATACTGGGATTTTTTACCATATATTTAAATAAAATTAACCGAGAAAAGTCTAATTTTTTAGAGTAAGTTTTATATTTGATTTACCTGATAAGGTTTAGTCTGTGCTTTGTTTTTCTTAAGATAGCTTTTAGTTATGGTGTTCAACTCGAAGAATTTCCGGATTATAGACTTCATCAATGACACATAAAACAGGGTTTGCCTACATAAAGTGTGAGGTAGGGTATTCCCTTTACTCCTCTTTGTAATACAGAACAGGGTCCCTATTAGTACATCTGCACGATACTAGTAATTAACATTGTATTGAAAAGCACTTTCCTATAAGTAAGTATGTATAAAGAAAGGCCGATATTATAAATCATTAAATAAGAAAATTTAGAGTACGGAATTTCTAGTTAAGAGGTAAACTTCTGGATAATTTCCCCTAGATTATATATAGATATAGCGCAAGAATTATAGAAAAGCATTAACTGCGAACCCTCTTTAGCCTTATATTACAGTTATACAGTAAACAAAAAAGGGCCTTTCACTTTTTTACTCTCTCAAGACCCCCATAAATAAGCCTCCTTATTAACCTAAAAAGTCTTTCTACCTAAAAGGCAGCCCTATAACCTTAATATAGGCAATAACTTTTATAGTTTTCATTCAAAGGTTTCTTAATCAGTTTAATTTAGTTCTATCAATTAAGTTATTAAAATCTTACTCCGTCTCCTACAACTCTCAACTAATCCTATAGGGGCTCCTTTTTTGTAATATCACATGCAATGCTTTATAAGCGCAACGCCACTTTTTTCTTTCTATATCTATATAAGATAAGTGTCTTTGTTTTTAAGGCTTGTATATTTGTTCCTAGTTACTTTCGATATTATTATTCGGCAGGGGTTTATACGGAGTACAGGATTTTTTTCTATTCTATTAGCGGGCTTAAAAGAACTTGCGAAAGACTTTGTAACTGGGTTCCCCTCTTGGAGTTACCACAAGATAAACCCGAATGCAAGTAACCCTATTTCCTGTTAATCTTTAAAAGATATTTGTGAAACATTGTGAGAACTTTATCCAAGAGTTTTTTTGTTGTAACTGCTGGCCTCTTCCTTACCTTAATAATAAGGGTGTTAGAGTACTTTAGTATAATCCAACGGTGCAAAATCTTAGACTATAAATGAGGGAAATCCTGCTTAAAAAAGTGTAAAACACTGAGTCGCTTAATTTATAGGGTACGTGCTTACACGTGAACTTCTCTTTCGATTAGTGGGGTTTCCTTTATCGTATACTTCATAGCTTGATCTTTTAACTCTTAGATTAGCGACAGGACAGATAAATCCTATATCTAGATCCCGGCAGTTCTTGCAAAAGAGTCCTCTTTTCAAGGAAAACTCGTCTAGTATTTTTAGGTAAAAGTTGGTATAAGGAAGAGTGCTTTGGAAATAGAAAGATAAAAAGGGCAAATAGTGAAGGGGGTTAAGTTAAAGAGTATCTGTGTTCTGTATTGTTTACTGAATCCCCAGAAATATAAGAAAAAGCAACTTCTGCCTCTTAAAGCCTTTAAAATCCTGTACTATTGCGGGCTCTTAAGTGTCGTCTGTTTTTACAGTGCCTATATAACACAAGCTCAAAGAGGAATAAGGTCTTTTGAAGAGTTCTATAGTCTTTAGTATTTCAAATTTTCTTTTTAGGGTAAACCGCTTTATTACTTACAACAAAGGTGAGAAGTTTAAAGCGGAACTTTTTAGTTATAAAAAAAGGGTAGGTTTCAGGTACAAGTTTACAAATATATGAAGGTAGAATAATGCAGAGGTTCTAAAGTCTAATGTATCAGAATTGAGGTTATTGGGCGGAAGTCAAAACGGTAGGTATAAGTTTCTGTAAAAGCAGTATAACTACAATTATCCTTAATTCACAGACCCTTATGATACTTTAAACAAGTTAACACCTAGAAAGAAGAGGGACTTATGGAGGTAAATCGAAGAAGAAAAAGGGTAAATAATGGAAAACGTATGAAATATTAACCTCAAACTCGGTATAAAAAAAGGCACCTTACGAGGTACCTAAAAACTTTATAGATGTAAGATTAGATAATAACTTAAGTTCTAATAAAGGATTCCTCTAAAGCTAGCTTTTCGAAACTGTTTCATTATAAAGTATAATAAAAGTAAAGGGGTAAACCGTAATTCAGTAGACATTTCCAGCCCCTTTTTATTTTAAGGGATGTATTTTTACAAAGTTTTCAGTATCTAATATTCCCCGTTTTCAAAAGTTTTTTCTAGTTCCACTTATTAAGTTTTAGTAAGATATGTAGAGTAGTTTTTTCCATTTTCAAGGAATTCCTATAGATATTTTATCCCCGGCTTTAAGCTAAGGAGTCGAAGGAACGGGGTTTAGATAAGATAAAAGGAGAATCTAGTTCTTAAGAGGTTAGGCATAGGTCTCAAGAGTATGAAAGGAAGTCGGTAAGCCGTTTTATGGGATTAGAACTCTTGTGTTACCGTATTCTAGTTAAAGGTTTTGGGGAGTACAATTAAGGCTGTATAAGAAAAAACCTGGTTATCGACGAACAATTCATTTGAAGTTTATTAGTTTAAGCTATTGAATTCGAGCCGATCCGCTAAATATTAGTCAGCAATTGTTATTAATTTATATACAACATTCTACACAAGGTTTCCTGGACTGTTTAAAATAGGCAAAGTTTTTGCAATTTGTAAAGCCTTTTGGTGCTTCATAACGTACTTTTGACCCCGTAGTAGCGTGTGATTCTACATTTTTTGTGCCTTTTTATTCATAAAATGTAGTATGATTCCTAGCCCAAGCTGAAGTTTAGAAGGGGTTACCTTTCACGGATTAAAAAGCAATATCCCTCGGCAATTTTCGGTAAGATATTGTGGCAAGAATCCTCGTACTTGTTTGTCGATAAATAAAAAGGAGCTCTTCCTTAGCTTAGAATTCTGCAACTTTATTAATGATAACCTCGTTTTGGTGCCCTTAGAGAACTCCGGATATTTTTAGACTATAAAGTGGTATTTTTAGATAAGTACTATTCCTTCAAAGCCTTTATTACAGAATCCCAATCTCCTTAACTCTCTTGAATAAAAACGACAGAATAAAGCTTGGACTAAACTAGGTAAAACCCACATTAGGGTATAGTAGTTCCTCCGCGGCACTTGAAATTTTTAGGATCTATTGTGATTGGAGGAATTCTGAAGGTTTTATAAGCCCGACTGCTGCAAATGGCTCTACAACCACCCCTAGGTATCTATCTATTCAAAACACCCAGAATTGCTTTCCTGCTTAGAAAATTCTTTCTCTTATTAAGAGTAAAGTACTTCCACTAAGAGAGTTTTTGGATCTCCTGTTATGACTATACAAATAAACTTTAGTTAGGTTAAGTTCTTGGGTAACCCGCGTATTGAAATGAGACCGGATCAGATTCCTTTCTAATCTAAATATCTAAATCAGAGCTTTGCCTTTTCAGTGCAACATATTTTAAGGGACTTACAAACTTATATTATTAAAAAAAGACTTCTTACTCTTGCCTAGCTATACTCTTGAAAAAGGGTTGCCCTTGGGCTTATAAAGCACCTTTTCCTTATAAACCTACTATAAGTCCCGTGTCTCATTATAAAGGAAGTCGTCCCCCTCAAAGTCAAGGATTTTAGAAGGCGGTAGATCTTCCCTTGTTCATGAGGTAAGCCAAGCTATTAATATATGTTAAAGTAACTCAATTCTGGTTATATTCTACACAAGGTACAAGAGTTTGGAGTACGCGTAGGGGGTCTAGGGAGTGGGAGAGTAAAGGGTTCGGGGCTTCTTTTTTAGTATTCTCGGAATTTTGACAAGTTCTGGCTTTCAATAAGGCTCTTTTTATCTCTTCAAGATTTCAAGATAAGGAGTTGCTTTCTCATATTCCTGTTCGTTAGCCTCTTGGAAAGTCTTCTTTGCTTAAAATGTCAAATATAGATAACAGTATTCTTATTCTAGAATTTCTTAGTTAAAGTAAGTTCTTATCTTTCTTAGTCAGTTGAGAGTAAAAAGGATATTAGGTAAGAGTCAGCCTTGAGGTATTCATTAAGGTAGAGCCTTTCCAAGTACAATAAGCTTTTTACTAAGCGGAGGTCTAGAGTAAGCTAGTGCTACAGAGTACAGGTTATATAACCTGCAGGTATAGCTAGTAAGAAAAAAAGGAGGCCTCTCAGTTCCTTTTTTAAGGGTCCGTATTTAGGAAGTCTAGTAAGGAATGAAAGAAAGGGAAAGTTTTTAAAGAGGTAACCCTGTTTGTTTATGACTTTTCTAGATCCACTTATGAGATGGATATAATGGCTTCCTTTCTCTTATTGTATTGTTGGATTTCGGTTTAGAAAGCAAGAAAATGTAAGGGATTAGAGTGAGGAGTTCCCAGGGTAAGTAAATTCTAGTTGTTGGCTGTCATAGTCTATGTAGATATATATAGTATATAACATGAACCTGCCCCAGGATGCCTTCGGTTGGGTATGGTATAGTAACCATTAAATCTTCTATGGCTCTGTCCTACTATTTATAGCAGTAACCAAGCTAAAAATACACCTTAATAATCTATTACGTATGTAACTTTCTAGATATAGATAACTACCATAGTAATATACATAACTATTAAATTAATACTAATAGACTGGGCTATAATAAGTCCAGACTTCGGTAGGGCTCATAAGAGTAAGCTACAGAACCCTAGTAACATTAGAGCTAGAGTTATTATCAGGAAAGGTGGAGCCCCTACCCTTTAAGTAAAGCTCATAAGAAAAGAAGG
>JAYMTL010000135.1:0-51292 GCA_036897445.1 Pelargonium tetragonum | reverse complement strand
CCTTTACCTTTAACAGTTTCTTTCCCCCTTTTACTCTTGGTTTTTGTAGTTATATGCTCTTCAGTTGAGGAATGTGAAAGCTCTGAACTAAGGTTTAAGGTTGAAATGCATCAAATTTACATTTTTATGAAACTCAAAATCTCTTTTTTGAAAAGTGTTCCCTTCCTAAAAAATGGATTTGACATATATAGCAGGACTACTTATTCTACGAAAAAAGGGCCTTGAAATCGTTCCTTTCCTAGGGAAATGCCCTAAAATGTTTGTTCAGATTTAGACTATGGTCAAACTTCATACATGACTTTTTCTTGGGAAAGGCTGTCAAGAATTAGAATTTTGTGTCTGCTATAACTGTAAAATGAATCAAACTGCATTTGCCTACGGAAGACATATGCCTATTTTTCAAAAAGTAGGAAAGCATGGAAAAACAATGAACTATGTAATTAGTTAGCTAATTCACTGTAACTGTATAAGGTATCTCTATTATAATAAATGATTTAGTACGCGAAGCAATTAGACTCAAACTTGTGTAAGAAAATGTAGCTTCAAGCTAAAGCCCCTCCTCTTCTCTTCGTTCAGCCAAGCAAAAGCCTGCCTCCTCACTTTGTTCAGAGCTCTCCCACTCCTCTATACGCGTGTTCATTTCTTCTCGATGCTTATTCTTGTATATAGGATAAAAAAGTAAGAAAAAGCTCTTAATTGGGTCTCCTTATATATACTATACTCCGCTAATTACTATTTAACAAAAAAGTCTTTCCTAAGACTTATCAGGCTGGCGTTGATTAAAGTAACAAATCTGGAAACTATAAGGGTTGGGATTCCTAAACTTCTTAAAGTTGAACCGGACAAAGTAACTCCTATTAAAGTAACGGAAACTTTGCCTAGTAGCTAGATAGGGTAGGTACTCTTTATAGTTTCGGAGAATTTAGTTTTTGTTAACTTGGTAAGGGAGCGCTTTTGTAATAAAAAATTCAATTACAGTTTTTCCAATAAGGGATCCCGTATTATAAAAAGAGTTTCCTCTGTTTTAACTAGAATTAAAGATTTATTATACAATTAAAACTACGCAAATCACAAATTGAGTAATTCTGGCTATGGTAGAGACTATACAACTTTGAATTACCTAGAACCCCCTTATGAATACAGTATACTTATTTTTTGAGATTTATATTATAAAGAAATTCTTGGTCAATAAAATGGAATAAAACTCAGAGAAAGGAGCCTTTATTAAAATTAAAAAGGACCCTATTTCGGACACTCTATCCGTTAACTTACTTTTATTTCCTGTGAGTCTTTTAAGCTTAATTTGTCAAATGCGTGTCTAGAATAGGACTTTGCTGATGAAGATGTAAATATAAAATTGTTAAACATTCACTATAAAACTTTCGTTTAGGATTTGACAAATCCCCGATTAAATAAAGCCAGTGGTTTTCATACAAATCTAAACAAGAAAACGTTTTCTTATATACATTTACTTTGATAGGAGCTTCCTTAGATCCGGTTTTTGAATCTACTAAAATAATATCAAATATTTAAAAACTCATTTATAAAGGGCCCTTTTTTTAGCTATGTCTTAAGTTCCTACTTTTATTTTACTTTCGAGAACTAGAAAATAAAAAATTCTCGGGATTTTCGTTCTAATTAAAACTCTAATTTATCTTTTATAACTTGAAAAATATGCAAGCACTACTTTGCAGGAATCCTAAGATTTTTTCTTGTTTATCGGCTAGACTAGACCTAAATTTATCTTACTACAATAAGGAGTCATCTTATTCTGGAGCATCCTATGATTTACCTTTTGCTTCGAGATCTATATGGGGCGCCGTGTTTCCGTATTATCTGAGTAATCAAGTACCTTATTGTATCACGTTAAAACAAAGAGTGAACTCTACTGTAAACTGGCTTCCTAAAGGGCAAAACAATTAGTATCGGGTATAACATAGGAGCAGCTTTTATTCATTGTGGAATATCTCCTTTTGTAGGGTCCTATCCGAGTCCTCAAAAGTGATTCCAAATAAAGTTGAGTGTGTTTACTCGGAGTTTCTTTTTTCGAGTTACAAATTAAGCAAGTGAAACTTCATATTAGTGTTCAGCCAATTCTAATATTAGAGTTTTATGGCGGGTATCCCCGAAATGATAGGAATCATTAGAATTATTATCAGTGTATTGGGAATCTTCAATTAACATATAGTCTTTCTTGGTACTAATACAACAAAATGCTCATAAAAAAACTTTCTACTTCTCTATAAGCAATATGAACAATCAAAAATCAGAGCAATAAGAGCTATGCAATGGATATGCCGAGATGTACTAGGAAACATTGAATTCCTATATTACTTTTGAATACAATACATCTCTTTGTTACCTAATTCTCAAGAAACTTGCTCAACATTAGTAGGGTGTACCTTTATTTTAGTTGTTTTATTAGTAGGAGAAAGACTTTTTAAGGGTATACTATACTCCTTAACGATATGCTTACTAGTGTACCCTATCCCGGATTCGATATGAAGAAAATACTTCTAGGTCTAGTCTAGCTGATAAACAAGTTTAAAAATTAGAAACTCTGTAAAAAAAGGAATTCTTTTGTTTGTGAAAAAGACTAGGGTAATCGTTTTATAGTCCATCTGTTAACCCTAGAAATATAGCTTTCCTCTATTATTCCAAAAAGGAAAAAGAGAGATTTTCATTCATATTTTAATTAACTAAATCCAGTGAAACCTAAGAAAAAGGCTGCATCAAAATACTTGTTAAAACGACGCCGCTCTCACCAAAATGCGTAGGTTAAAGTCGTGCTTGCTTGCAGAAAGAAAAAAGTCGCTATTCTCTAATTTCTTTTTTGGATCATTTGACCTTTAACCTTAGATTAGATAACTAGAATTTTATAAATTGGTGAGTTTTCGGTGTAGCATTTGAAATTGAGGAATGTTCAATTAGCTCTAAGGGTCTCTTAGGTTACTAAATTATATAGGAATTCCAAGTGAAGTGTTTTGGGTTTTTGATATGGGGCTCCATGTAGCATCATAAATGGATTTAGTTTTCACTTTAACACGGCTGAAATAGTACAAGGGACTTCCTTGTGCAATAAAAAAAATCCTTTTTAGATTGACTCTTGAAGTATTCAAATAAACAAGAGCCTCGTACCCACTAAAATTTCTTGTACTTATGCCTAATTAGGTGCCTTTTATAATTGAAGAGCTTTGCATAAAAGTTTTCTAAGGGAGCTATAAAAGCAAAAATTATAAATATTATAGAATAATTCTATACCGGACCTACTAACCAATCTGGTCTTGCTTCAGATAAGCTGTGACAAGATTCGAACATAGATAAACTAAGTATGCGCTTTAACTTTCAATATCAGCTCGATAAAACCCGACCCGCTGTAGAAGCACAACGGGGTTCTTTAAGTACTTATCCTAACCGAGAGAAGACCCCTTAAAGTTCTAAAGCGAAATATTAGTAGAATTACTGGGCACCTCTTACCCTATATTACAACAAGAAGGATAACCCTCGCATTGATCTAGTCTTTAAATTAATCATAGAGCTTCTTAAGGGTTCCTCTTTGTTGATTAAAGAAATTTTTGTATTAGATTTATACTAAACTTAAACAAAAGATAAGAGAAAATTGTGAGCATATATTATACAGCTAATAAGTTTTTAATACACTCACTCAGTAGTCGCCGCCTAAAAAAAAAATCCCCAGAAAGTCTCCTCTTAATTTAAGCTGCCTTTAACTCTCTATAGTACTCTAAAATTTCCTACAATCCTTTTCATTAGTAAAGCTTTTTCCAAAGGAAAGCGCTCTCCACAACGTACAAAACTCTAGGAGTAGGGCCTTCTAAGAGAGGCTTCATTTTTATATTGCGGGCTAGTTAGAATAGTTGGCTCAAGGGTAGTATTTTAAGCAACTCTAAATCTTTTTATTATAGTGTGTTGCCCTTGGGATTCCGAGAATATTTTATGGCTAAAACTAGGTACATTAAATAATTAAAAAAAACTAAAGGAACTCAAGGGGGCGTTTTCGTGAGCTTCCCTTATACTTGAATGAAACCTCTAAGATTTTGACTTCTTTAACGAACAACTCGAAAATGCTTCTACCCTTAAAGCCCAAACACCGTATCCTGGCAAATGAAACCTAGGAGTCGTCTGGTTTATAACCTGAGCTCTATTACTGAGAATCGTCTTAGACATTTTCATTGCTAGTAAGTACCCTTAACCCCAGGATTAACTTTTTTAGACCCAGAGCTGAAAAAGAGGGGTTCCTTTAAACTTTAATTAGAATCCTTGTGATTGTCTTACTTTTTGATATATACAAACCTTGTAGATATTAGAAATAGGTTACTATACCGCACAGGGCACCCGAAGAACCTTCTTTACCATATCTAAGAAATTTCCTTAAAAAGTAAAGGCTCTCAAGAGAAATATATAATGAAATTAAGGATTAACTAGAAAAACCCTGAAGTTATCCTTTACATGATCTTTTTGATATATAATTGTTACCCTTCTAGACCTAGACAAGGAAATGGAATCCCCGATTTGGAAATTCCGGAATAGGTATTTTGACTTTATCTTTATATAGCTTACGTATTTAACCGTATGACAAAAAGGGCTCCTTATCTATTACTCAGAGAAAGCTTGACTTGAAAACAAGGCCCGCTTTATATTTTATAAGAAAACAAGTAAAGTGAGTGAAATTTCGGTACTATTAAGGGAGTCCGTTTTCTATTTTAATAGTTAGGAAATCTCCAAGGTAAAGCTAGTTCTGAGACTAGTTTTTTTGTAGGGAAGTGCCTTTAGAGGCAAAGAACTCTAATTTTTCAAAAAGTATAATAATTTAAGAAGTATCAAATTCCTAGTTAAATTGAAGGAAGGAGTCCTGCACCGTAGGAAATAAAAGTTTTTGCATGTTAGTAAAAAAGGGGGTCCTTAAACAGCGTGCTTTATAACGCACTAAAAATACAATTTTTTTTTGTAAAAATGTTAACCAATGGGTCGATTACTTTTGTTCCGGCTTTATATTAAGATAAATTTGAAGCCTTTGAAAGTGCAGCAGTTAAAGTAATGGGAAGTTCCTAATATGCTCTTTTAGTTTTGCTTTTATATTAAATATGTCCTTTTACTCAGCTTTACGCTTTGTGCTACGTTTATAATTACAAATCAGTTAACCTAAGCGATTCACTAGTCTTAGAAAACTTTAAGAGTAAAAGTTTCTATTTCCTTGACTTATAGCGACCCCAGGGTTTCCCTTAGTACTTCCTTCTAGCATGCAGGCTTTTACTACCGGATCTAGAATTCAAAAATGACTAAGGAAGCTTCCCTTTGAAGTAGACAGGAGTTTTTTTGTAAATTTATAATAGGTACTTCATAAAGAGGAATAAAGCTTAAAACTATATCGCGGGGGCTGCTTTAGCTGTTCTATTTTAGTAATATAAGAGGCCGAAATTTAGAAACTCTAGCTAGCTGACAGAGGAGATACTAATCCTAGCGGGGTCCTTTAAATAAAACTGCCGTTTAACTAAGATATAAGGAAAACTCTTTCTCTTGTAAAACCTATGGAATTCTCTCTTAAAAGGGTCTCTTTTAAGGAAATCCCTAGGCAGGGAGGTCTCAACACTTTACGCGGGGTTTTTATTTACTATCCAATTTAAGTTCCAATAAAGAATAGACAATATTCTCTCTACTATAACTATTACTAATACAGTAACAACTTAAGAAGAGTACAATCCCTAATATCATCCAAAAAATCCTAGCTACCGTGCGGAGACTCCTACCTAGTGCTCTATACCTAAAATCCCTCACGAAAACTTAGACATAATCCTAAGTAGGACCCTTAGTTTTAAATTAACGAGTGTAGTTATAAAAGGAATTCCACGCACCCTAAAGTCCCTTTTATTTCCAAGCAAGATATAAAATAAAGAGACTTTTTTCCAAATCCAGAATTACTCATCTTTCTAAAAAAAGGACTAACCTATCCGGATTCTCCTAAGCAAATAACTAGACAACAAGAAGTCAAAAAAGGATCCTTACAAAACGGGGTCCAACTCGGAGGGAATACTCACTATTTGAAAAACCAATTACTAGTAAAAACTTTGTTCCTGGACTAGCTTCGGCCTTAACTGCGTTACCTTCTTACTTGTCGAAGTTCTTACTTTGTGCTAGTACTTTATTAGATAGAGATCCATATAGAATAGACCAAGGAGCCTCCTGTTGCAGTTTTTACCTAACTTTAAGGAGTAAGGCGTTGACTTTGGGGGGGATTTTCCCGCGGTAACTGAGTATCCATAGTATTTTAAAGGAGTTTTGAATAGCTTTGCAAGCCCTTTTTTACAAAATTTTTAATTAATATAGTACTACAGACTACTGAGAAATTCGACTTAAACCCTTACGTAAAATTTGCAGGAGCAGGGCTCTAAAAAAGCCTCTTACTCCAACCCAACAAGGATTGTACGTTACTTGAACAGAACCCTAGGAGTTCGTTTGGGAGATAATGACTCTTATAACCTTTTTGATTATATAAGGGCCTTTATATAAGCAACCCCAGAGAACCTTATTTCATATTCGTTAATTGTGAATTTTTCGGGCTCTAACCGCTCTATTTAAGATTCCCGTCATTTTCTATTTCATTTCTTAATTCTAAGTAAACATTCCTCGTGATAAGAATAAAATTCCTAAATTATTATTTCATAGACAAAAACCCCTACAAAGGTATACCCACTCAAGCAATACAATACATTATAGCAAATATTTGCTCTATAACATAGAAACTTTTAGTATAGAGCTCTACCGGGACAAAAGGTAGGGATTGCCCAGGAAAGTAAGCACTTAAAGTGCAGTAATTTTTTAGAACGTAGCTTACTAAAACACGAACTCGGATTTATTCTTTCTTTAACCTGGTTATGGAAACTATAGACACTCATTAGACTCTATAAGTAAATGAAAAAACCCCGTCTCTTAGAAATTTTTCTCCCTTTTTCTATTAGCTTAAAGCAGAAATAGAAAAGAATATTAGAAGACCGAACTCTTTAGTACGTTCCTTTATAAAATATCCGTGTATCAGCCAAAGGAAGTATACTAGGTAATTAAATAAAAAGTGTATATCAATCTTAGTTAGATTTATAAAAGGAGCGTAATAGACCTAAACTACAAGTGTCTACAAGAATAAACTATACCAACTACAACTTAGATTTTGAAATGAAAAAGTTCTTGTGAGTGGTCCTTAGGCTAGAAGTAAAAACAAAGATTTTAGTAGAGGTAATGTAATTAAATTAACTTGTCATTTTTTCTCTTGTGGATCTAAATCTTTCCTATATCCTTATAAAAGCTCTGCTATCCATACGTTAGTCATATACATGACATAGCTCAATTTCATTTTAGTTTTTGACTTGGTATGTAGTTTCCAGACGGAAAACAGCAAAGGTTTCTCTTTCTACAGTCCTAAAGTCCTAAGCTTTAGCTTTTTATGATATTTTTTCTTTTCCTAACCAGGAATTTGTAAATAACCTAAAGTTCTTGGGCAAAACCTGTAGTTTTACATATAAAAAGAAGTTTATCCACAAGAAGTTTTTTTATAATTAACTCTAGACCCCTCTTTATTTTACTCTTAAATAAGTCTTTATTGAGGTAGTTTGTATCTATGTCATCTAAATAATAAAAGTTAGGAACCTGTTACTATACTATAGGAATATTAAA
The DNA here is from genome assembly GCA_036897445.1 of Pelargonium tetragonum. Taxonomy (NCBI): domain Eukaryota; kingdom Viridiplantae; phylum Streptophyta; class Magnoliopsida; order Geraniales; family Geraniaceae; genus Pelargonium; species Pelargonium tetragonum. The sequence goes on along the minus strand of JAYMTL010000135.1, from coordinate 43,609 downwards.
AGCCCTTATGTGTCACGCAAAGATACTGAGCTTCAAAATCCCGAGGGGTACCCCAGGTAAGTGCAATTAACCACCCAGTTTCGCGATTTAATTGCTTTAAAGAGGGCACTTTAACTCATGAATAAGGGGCTATACTTAAAATCTAGGATACTGAGGAATATTTCGATGCAGTTCAGTTAATAGACTCCCTAAGCAACCCACCTAATAGTTTATAAGGAGTATCTATAAAAGTTAAGACTCAAATTCTATTCTATATAAGTAATTCTATAAATAAAGGGTGCTCGCAAGGAGTTTAGACTTTTCGAAAGATTCCAGATCATTAAATTTTTAGAGTTGCTAAATATTTTGTAAAGCTATTGCAAATAAAAGTGTAGGACTGCTAAATATTGTAATGATTCCGAAGATGAGATGAAAAGGTTGATGCATTTTATAAAACTTAGTTAAGGTATAGAGTACATAAAAGTTTGTTCTTTAAGAGACGTAAATAGTACTAGATTGTAGAACTTAGCCCGTGAACAAGAGAGTAATCTTTCAAAGAATTTTATTAAAGAAAGACTTTACTTAGTCTGTAGGGTTTTTACATTGCAACTTTAGGAGTTTTAGTTTAGTAATGTAATAGTTTCCTAGATTAGAAACATGCGGGTGAAACGCATGTTTTATTACCCCTTCCTTAGTAGGATAGGCAACGCAAGACCCCTAAATGAAATATGCTAGCCAAGAGATACTCGTTGAATTTAGAAAATCGGCGAATGAGACATAAATTTTCATTCTTTTGGGTATTTTAGCGTATATTTTGTAAAAGGACTACTTCGAACAGCAATTTTAGGCTAGTTATTTTAGGCAATAGAGCCTCCTAGCAGGGCTTAGGGGGTTGCCCCTAGGTTCCTCTAACATTTTACTTTTTAAACCGACTTAGTTTAAGGTTCCTATCTTTTTATTTAGTGAGCGGAACTTTGCCTTTTGATTTGATCTAAATTAAGTCGTTTTATTATTTCTCTAAGTAAGTTTCTTAAAAATTTTTTATCTTTTCAGTTGCAAGAAGTTAGAATGTTTCCTCGCGTGAGTAATAACCAAAGAATCCCGGTATTATTTATATAAAAGGAACTTGTTAATAGTAGGTAAATTTAGGTCCTTATTTTTCATTTTTGGTATTAAAAAAGTGCGGGTCTCTGTAGAGCTTCTTAAGGGTATTTCACAAGAAAGGTAGCTTTGGTTTCTGGGTAGTTTTAATATTCGTTAAGGAAAAAAAGACTCAGGACTAAAGTGGATAAGAAAAAAGTGAGGGCCTTTAAGTTCAGGGCACGGTAATTTTAGCTTTTTAGAAGTGGCTGTACGATCTTTTTAAGTCAAAATGAGGTGCTATACTAAAGAAGGCTTTAGGTAACCCCTCAAATCTAAGTTTAACCTCTTGTAAAATCCGTAGTAAAAGGTCTTATAATTTTGGTTGAGGTAGTTACTTACTAGGAAGGAATCTACACAACAAAACCTTCTGTATTAGATCCGTATGTCTTCGTATGGTCTTATTCCCCTGCCATTCCCTAATTAACAATTGGAAAGAAAACTAAGGCAAAAGCTAATAGTCGGAATACAAGAAGGTAATTATATACATATATCTAATTTCAAAAAATCCAAGTTTAGCTACAAACATCCAAGTAGGTATCAAGAACAGAGTATTATCAAGACACAGAATTTGGGTATACAGAATAAAGGTAGGAATACGGGATTCAGATTGCAGATATTAAAGGTGCTGGGGAATGAAACTTTAGTAATGAGTTTCCTGCCCAGTAAAAAATTTTTACCTAAAAATTTCCGAAGAAAGGAATAGGAATCCAGTAAAGAACTTTACTCGAGTAAGAACAAAAGGGCTTCAAGACATTGCTAAGGGAGCCCCTTTATAGAGAAGTGTGGGATCTTGATAACAAATTATACTCTTCTTTAGGCTCGGGTCTCTAAGCAAAAACTTAAAAGTAACAGAAACGAATCTCCTGTTTAAACTAGGAAAACCTCAAAAAGCTAGCTGTATTACTATACCTGGATCACCCCCTACCGGGTAGAATTAAAAATGAAATTATTCTTAAGCAGCTTGAGACTTAACTCATTATTCTGCACAGCATCCCTCTTTAGTAACAAGACCCGGTAATTAGTATTTATAAGTAAGGGAAATAGACCTTCATAGAAAACCCTGTCACCGACTAGCTCCTAATTTGAAAAACCTGCGCACTTAGATTCTCTTTAGTATAGTTCTGCTAACCGTAAAGCGCCGGATATTATACTACACCGCTTATGGTCTGAAAACCTAGAATTAAATTACCTATATTAAATACAAAGACCTTAAATCCTTAAGTTTTTACCTACATAGGCATCTTTTGTTTAGAATTTGAAGCGCAAATGTAGAATAAAACATCAAGGGGAGAGTGCTAAATACCGCAGAATTTGGTAAAAGTTTTCTGCCGTATATTTTAAGTTTTCAAAACTAACAAGGGAGAAGAAAATCTGTAATAATAAAAGAATAAAGTAGGCTGTTACTGGCTAGAGGCATAAGAATCTCCGTAATTGTATAACGGGTAAATCCAAAACATTCAAGCTTTTAGGTTTTTGGGTTATATATATAAGCTTAGGATCGAGAGTTAACTTGGGTCGTGGTAAGGCGTTCCTAGCGTTCAAAATATTATTTAGTATCCTAAAATTTTACAAGAGTTTAGGATCCGTCTCATTCCCTTTTAGTAATACAAGGGAGCAAACAAGAAAAGGAGCCCCTTAACAAATTACCCTTTATTATTACAATATTTAGACTATATAGACTTGTTGCCTTATATTACTATAACCCAGCTATGTGTCAAGACAAAGAATTTCTGCGAAATATCGCCCGAAAGTCCGTTGATTATAGAATTACTTCGTATGTAAAAGGAAGCTAACTAGTGCAATTCCTTACTAAAATTTTCATTTCAAAATCTTCTTTTCTTTCTTTACCAATGCTTTTTTGCCCTCATATTCTCATTCATAGCTATCTTTATATTACCTGGAGCTCTCTTATTAGCCTTATGAGCCCTACTTTTGGGGAGCTGTCTTCTTATAGCGATAGGGTTTAGTCTTACTTGTTTGTATATAGTAATTTATAGTTAATGGATAGAGTTTCTATTGTTTTAGGAGTAAGAGTTACGGTTTAAGGATAAGACCTCTTGTTACCAGTTCTTATTAAGAAGGAGAAAAGCTTATATAAAATGTCAATGTTCTCAACTGCAGCTAACCGAGAGAAATGCAAGTAGTATCTTAAAAAAAGGAATCCCTTATAACCAACATAAAGAAAACATACTTAAAACTTCTTCACCGGAAACCTAGGACTTTAGCTCTACTTTTTTATTCTAAAATGTGTTTTAACCAGAGTAAATTAACAGAGTAAGACACAGGTTCTAATCCAACAAAGGAAAGTGAGTCCCTTGACTTGTTACCTTACCAATTAGGTAGAGACTGCCTGTAACTAGGAAACCCGTCCTTTATTAATTTGACTTTGATTTACTGCCCTTAAATAGCTGAAGAATACAGACAATACTTGAGTTCAAGTCCCATTTAAGTGGAACTAACTCTTCGGAAAATTTTGACTTATTTATTTCAATGGCACAAAATCTGAAACTAGCTAACTGAGGGTAATACACTACTCCCCCAAAAAATTTCTCACTTTAAATGGAAATCCTTTATTTAAAACTTCTAACCTTTCTAGACCCTACCCTTTTATTCAGCGGAGATTCCTTTATAACTAGCTAAGAAAAGACTCTAATTCAACAAATTCTACTTGAACCTCTTTCTTTGTATCTTGAAGAAATAGCCTGTAATAGCCCAGATTTAGTGCTAAGAGTAAACCCTCTTTCTCAATATGGTTATCAAGCGGTTTCTAGAACCAAGTAAGAAAAACCCTTAGAATTAGTCTTGTGCCTTAATTTGCTATCGGTTCAACCCTTTATTTATAGGAGATTAGGAGGCTTCTCTAGGAATATTGGGAATAAATAAGAAAAGTAATATAAAATCTCTGAATCTTAGCAATAGTAGGAGTTGTAAAAAAGCAAAGGGGGTTTCTTTCTAAATTCTCGGGCTTATAAAGTATAGTAAATAAACACGAGGAAGTTGAGGCATTTTCTCAGAATCTTCTATCTAATTCTCTTTTTATTTTGAAAGTTTACACTAGCTAAGAGGCCCCTCTGTTGAGTATCTAGAGGTACTTCATATAGTACTAACCAACAAGTGCGGTAATAGTTGTTAAATAGATAGAGAGGGAAAGACAAATAAACTTCAACCAAAAAGGGGCCTAAGAAAAGTAATCCAAGCAAAGCTTTCTAAATTGGGAAATGAAAAGTTATTTGGTATAATAGCCGTCTTACGCAAGCTGGGGTTCATTTTACAGTACGCAGCGCTTCCTTTGATCTGCTAGAAAGGATTCTTGTAATCTGTGTTTCATGAATTTGATTGACAATAGAAAATGTATATGAACCAAGAGACTTTGACAAGGTTGAGAGCTCTTTGCTGAGTATAAATAAATACAGAGTCCATAACCAAAGATAAGATGCGTAAACCAACGCATTTCCACTTAATGCCAGGCTTTTTGAGAGGAGTTTAATTCCGAGTACCAGATTAAAAAGGTGTTAGCCAAGATACATCTGCGAATGGCTACTTTTGGGTGGAGGGAAAGTCAAAAAAGCATACCTTAAGGAATTTGGCTTAAATAAGACTGGTTGAGCTCAGTTTACCTTGCAAATAAAGAGTTCCTTCTTCCTTCTTTTTCAAAACTTTTCATTGTACCTTATAAGCGGTAGCTTTTGGGCAATTTCTACTTGGCATGCTGTTTATACCCGGGTCATATAATAAACTAAGGAGCTTTATTTAGTACCCGTAAACAGTATACAGGCTTATGTCATGAATTTCTAAAGCTAACTATGTGTTTACTACATTTGCTAATTGGATCCCTATATCCTTAATTATTAGAATTAGGAATCCTCATACAAGTTTTAGTTATATTGTTTTATAATTCATACGTCAAGGAAAAATCTGTTTCCTGCTAAGGAAGCCCTTGTACTGTAGATATAGTAATAAAAATCTCGATCAGCGAGCCCTGTATAAAGGTTCTACTTCTGAGTAAAACAAAGAAAGTGGGGATGTTAAAAAGTAAAGAAATAGCAAACCGCGGTAAGGAAAAAGACTCCATATTCCATATTATTAAACAAACCCAGGCTTATATTTCTTTGTATCTGATGACTATACCCTTTTACTCACGTATGACAAGATAAACGGAACTTTATATACTTTATATATAGAAGGTAACGAAGTTAAGTTAATTACATGGATATTAGAACAAATTACAATAAGGCTTCTATTCATTTGGTTAATTAACAGGGACTTTGGCTTAGATTAGTAGCAGTAAGTAACTTTTGATTTGTTTGTGTGTCGGATAGATAACTGGCATAATTTTTCAGGCTGACTAGACCTGGGGATCTCAATTACGCTGTAAATAATCTAGGATCCAGGTATTTTGAAACTTTTTATACACAAGCTTTTAGCTTAGCTTCACAACCTCAACTGGATTTGAACCTAAGGCTTTCATTCTGCTCTATTCGCGTTCTAACAGAAAATTCTAGACTCTTACTTAGACCGGGTGGGTATAGCTAGTTGATAGCTGGTAAAAAGACTTTATTTATTAAAAGAATATTTGATTTTAAAATCTTAGTCGTACGGAACAAAAATCTCTCGGATCTTAATTTGTAAAATTCTTGTACGTGAACCGGCTTAATGTCATTAAGAACTTAACTCTAAAAAAGAAATTGCCGTTAAAATTTTAGAGACATCCTTTATGGAATATTTCATTTTTTTATAGCCGATATTTTTAGTTGCCCCAGATTACTGGTTAATGTATTGGTAATTGTAGTTAATCACAGCCTTGGGAATACTCCAGTCTTGTTCCTTATAAAAAGGGACTTACTTAAATTGAATTTCGGGAAAGTCTCCTTTGGGTTGAGGATTCTGCAGACTTTTCGAGGGTACTTATGTAAAAAATTGGAATACCCCGAACTTTACAGGCACTCGTCTTAAATTAATTAGGCGTTTCCTTTAGAGGGAACTTTTTCAAGGTTTTTCTAGTTAAATAGGGTAAATTAAAGGTATATCCTAAAATACGTCTATATAAGAATTTTAAGGAATAATTAACATTATGGTATATGCAGAATAGGGCAGGAGTACTACATGGAGTTGAGAAAACATATGCGGTCAATAGAACTACGTACAGACATGATAGGAATGCCCTAAACAAATATTATCCCACGTCTCCTTTATACCAACAAGTATGCTCTTATCTTCTCGGCCAAAGTCTTAGTAAAGAAGCCCCGACAAAAAAGAAATATTAAGCGAAATGGGGGATTAATAAAGAAGGTACCCGCTATCGCAAACGAGATTAATCTTCCAGGAGGGCACGAACACTTCCGACTAGTATATACTTAAAATTCAACTTCTATGTAGATTTTCTTTGACTTTATTAGTACAGCTTACTCTAAATAGGCTATCCCCATACTAGCTACTCAAAGTCCCCTTAATTCTGTTCCTATAGGGCTTTCTTTAAGATACCTTTCTCAATCTAACCTAAGTACCGACATTCTCTTAAAATTTTAGGTTGATTGTAGCAAACGCAAACCTTTGATCCTATTTCTTTTTATCCCAGATCACAGCGAAACTTTGAGAAGATAGGGAATTCTTAAAAGATAGATAGCTGCCTTAGATCTCGATTTTCTATATTCTATTCTGGATTAGAAGAGCAAGACAAGAAAGAGACTCCAGTTAGGCCTTTCCCAGGATTCCCTAGAGATTTAAGGAGCTTAGAATAGCTTATGCCTTTTACTAATCTCTTATCTTTCTTTCTAAGTTTAGGATTCCCTTATATAAATAACTAGACTTATAAAAAAAAGAGGGGCATAAAATAGATCCCTTTAACTTTATAAACATAGAGGTTTCCTCTTGAATTGCTTCCAAACGGAATCGAATAATAGCGGAACTCCCCCAGAGAACTTTTATGAATATGAATTTGTTAAAAAGACTTACTATTGACAAAACCCCTTACCTTACAGGGAAACCTAGTTGCATAATTTTTATATTACCAGATACTCAACAATTCTTTTTAAGTACCGAATTGGATACTTCTAATTGACAAGAACTCTAGTACTATATCTAAACCAAGACTCCAGCTGAGAGTAGAGGTTAAGAACTCCTTGTGGATAGTCTAATTACGCAGAATCGGGAAGAAACCTCTTCTCCGGCTCCTTTTGTAACTGACCATATTTGCCACCCTTTCCTTTATTAAAATAGAAGTTTCTTCAAAAAACAAAGGGGATTCCCTACTAAACTTTAGAACACCTTCTCGCTTTAAACTAACTAAGGAATTCTCTTAGGAAAAGGCTTCTTTACTAGAATACTTACAAAGCCCGATCTAATCTATCCTGTGGTCTTTACCGAAAACGGATTACCTTTATTAGTACACTCCCCAATTCCCAATAATTGGAAACCTAGAAGAAACATAAGTAACATAAGAGCAACTCTTTAAGTTTATATTTCTATTTGATTTGAACTTTTAAGAAAAAAATAACAATTTATAAGATAGAATCTTCCTAGTATATTAAAAACTAATTAGAAATTCTCCTGGATCTCGATCTAATATAAAACTCCAAGGAAGCGTTTAAACCTCTACTTTTTAACTTAATTAGAGTTTCCTTAACTTTACTAGAACTAGCGCTGGATATATGTAAAAGAAAGTGTTAATAATAGAAAAAGTAAAGAGTTCCTTGGCCCTGCTAAGCCCTTTTTTTACAGAACAAGGGGTATTTGAAATAGCAGGAGTTTCTTAAGTAACAGTACTTACTAAAGGAAGGTTAGACTAGGGAAGTTTTGCCGTATCAGATATTCCAAGTTAAATGTTAAATAAGGGAAGGGGTACTATAGATAAAAAAGGGTCTAGTTGCAGCTTCAGTTAGGGATCAAGAAGACTAAGTCTAGAAAGAGAAAGATCTTACTATCTCTATAACTAATCTGGATAGTAATTCTGAATTGAAATATATGAGGTTCTCCTTCGTTCCTCAAGCGTTTTTAGGGGTACCCCTTATGCCCGGGAAGTTCTCTAGAGCTACGAATCGGATATGCTGTTTGTTATGCTTAGGGTATAATACAGGAGGAATAATAAAAAATTCCACAAAGGTCCAGTCCTACTCCATTAAAATAAAGGAGGCTTACTTTCGAGAATATTAACAAGATATAAATTGCTTATTAAAAAACTTATAGACAAGGAATTTTGCTTAGTTATATATAAACTTCTGGCTTTACTTTGGAGACTTTATTAGCCCTATTCTACCAGGTCTAGTCCAAATAGGGGTAATTAAAGCAACACCAAATAAAGATATAAAAGCAGGGTCTAAGATGTGCGGCTTTTAAGTTTTATACCCCTCGACTTTTTTTAGCAACGGTTACAGAAAAATACAATTAAAAAGTAAAGCTCCAATAAATTTTGCGTAAAGAGTACAGATTTATCTCGGAGCTCTTCTAAACTATCTGAGGATTGCCTTGTTTTACAATGAGAGAAAGCAGGTTTCTAGCTATTTAAACTTGTAAGAAAGCTCTTTGTTAATAATCCTGATTCTTTTGTTGTTAGTATACAGTGTAGTTAGAGTATAAGGTAGTTCCCCCGAAAGATAATCGATAAAATGAATGAACTTTCACCGCTATATAAAACATAAAAAATTCTCAAAGGAAGATTTTTCTATATCCAAAAGTAGAATAGATAAAAATTTCTAGCCAATAAACTCCCCGTTAATCTTATACTTGAGTGTGAGGCATAATTTGAATAAGTTGTATCGACTGTCGGGTATTCTCAAAGGAGGTTATAGCCTAATAAAGAATTTTTAGGTAGGCAAATTATATAAAGTAGATCGAAAAAGCCAAAAATTTTGAGCTAATGCGCGAGAAAGTAGTCCGGAAAGTAAAATAGAACCTTGTGTTTCTAGCAATAAGCTACTTCTACTAAAAAAAAATGGAAGTTCTGTGGGGCCTAAGCGAAAAAGCTTTCCAGCACCCCTCATACTTCATACATAGGAATCAAAAAAAACTAAACTCCTCGGTACTGAAAATTCACTTTTTGTACACGAACTTATGCAATTCAGCTAGAACTTACTTTCATTTATTCGACCCCCCACAGTGTAACCACCGCTTATTCTATTTACATCTAGATAACTACACGGGTATCGTATCCTCTTTCTCTTTTGATTAGTACGGGCCAACCTGATTCACAAGTTTACCCAAAAAATCTTTTAGTTATAGACTGAATAACTTGACTCAAATAAAGGATCCTAAAACCTTACATTTATCAATGTAGTTACATAAAGAGTTGTTTACAAAGACACATAATAGAGCTCTTCAAAGAGTTTCCTATAGAAAGATAGAATACTGACAAAAAGGGCTGCTCTCCTTAGTAAATAGCCCATTTATATTCCATAAAAGTCTTTTTATTTTAGGTGTAAACAAGGCAATAACAAACAGAGAGCTTTTAATTAATTAAGCTTGAGGAGGGTTACGTACTCTATAGCTTATACTATAGTATAATTAGCGTTGACATAAGGACTTAGCGGCTAGAAACTTGAGAGTCTAAAAGGACTTTTTTGAAAGATTGCTTAGTTTGTCAGTTACCTTGTCGAGAGTAGGTCCATAAAAGTTTGACTTATTTCCAGAAGTTGTGTGGGGTTACTAAAATTAGTACAGGTAAAAATCTCTAGCGATAGCAGTCCGTTTATTTTAAGAGGTCTCTCTAAAGGCAAATTCCTTGCCTAACAGGTTTTTTTAGAATTGCAACATTATATACTATATAAAATAAAGTGAAAGCCTCCTTTTTTCGAAAGCGCTCCCTCTCTTACTTGGTTTTATTTACAAAGCGGGGTCCTACTTCTACGCACTTGAAGTCAATTTCCTGTACTTACACTAGAATAGAAAAAGAAGTGTCAGTCAAATGTCAAAATATTCCAGATAATTTATAGTAACAAAAAATTTAAATAAAGTCATACAACGGCAAAAAGATTCTAAGTTTCTTAATATCAGAAAAGTCAGATTCTGCGCTTTTTCGTAAGTTGAGGGGTTCCTCGTGTTATAGAGCACTCGACTTCCTGGTTGAAAGACTGAAAGCTTAACTGCCAATAGCATCAATTTAACTAGAAGCACTGGGTTGTGCATCCTTTCAAAAATTCAGAGTGGTCCGCATAAAGAGTCTACCGTATATTCAAAAGGAGTGCCCAAAGGAAAGAAACTTGAAAGATTAATGGCCTATTCCCGCGTATGTCCTTATAATAACTATGTTGTGTTTCTGCTTCATAGTATAGCCCCAACCCTAAAAGGATAACCAGGTCGGGAACGCCTAAGGAACTCCACATAAGCCAAGATCTGATTAAAGATACTGGAATTGACTCTCTATAATGCAAGAACAAATAAAAAAGCCACCCCTTAACAATTTCCAAAAATGCTCTAAAGGAATGCTTTAATACACAAAATCCGGGTCAAGATAAGAAAAACTTTTAGACCAATTAACAATAGCCAACTTGAACCCGCACAAGCCTTCCAACTCGATTGGTATTTCTACAAGGTAAGTTACTTTGTTAATATAATTTTTTTAGGTGTACCTTAATGTATTTTCTAGGTCGGTTTATGGCTTACTATATAAAAGAAAATTGAGTGTCTAGGAAAGCCTTAAAATATAGACAACCCCGCCCTCTTATCTCATAATAAAGGGGCTGGTGCGATCCCTACAAAAGCTCTAAAATAATAAATGGAAGCTCTTCGGTTAAATTGAAATCTCTAATATCAAATAAGGGACCCTTTTAAATTCTTTTTTAGTTGCTTGGTTATATATAATATAAAATATATAACCCTATTTTACCTTTAGGTATAATTATCGTTCCTAGTTTTAACGAAGCCTTTCCTTAAAGGATAATTCCTCTTATAGGGGTTTGTTTAAAGCGTAATTGACTCTCTAGGTCTCGCCCCACCTACGAGAAGAGATTCCGCTAATTGTCTAATACATGCACTTTCAAGAAATTATCTACCCTTCACACAGATCAAGTTTCATATTCACTTATTAATAGAAGAATTTTTCTTTAAAATTTATGAAATTAACGAGCTTTTATCTCTGATATGGAAAGCGAGTATAAGATATAGAGTTCCTTTTTTATAGACCTTAATTCCTTACAGAGGCTAACTTCCCCCTAAGAGAATGAGGTAGAACCCTCTCGAAGTCCGGTAAGAAACAAAAAAGTTTCTAAGGAATCCCTTCTGAAGAAAAGAGGGCTTTAACTGGTAGAGATGAAATTAAGATAAATACCTTTGAGCTATTCTATATTGTGCAATAGAATACTAGGTCCTCTTCACTACAAGGAGTTGAATTGTGTATAAATTAAGTTAAAAGAGAGATTTAAAGGAAAATTCTTGCAAAAAGAGCTCAAGGCAAGCTTTAGCTTGTTGCAGTATCGAAAAAAGATTTACCCTATGAAATAGCTAGTTTATGGATTCTTTTGAATCTCTTACACTAGGTTTTGTCTATCTATCTATAAGGAGACTCGGTTCGAGGTAAACTAACCACGAAAGAGACCCCCTTTTGCAGAATTAACTATAATAGGATTTTGCACCTTTGTTAGGTCTAATTCTAAAAAGGAGTATTCAATTAGTTCATAAGAGTAGAATCCGGCAGAGAAGTTGGGAAAGTTATCCACTTAAACGAGTTGATCCGGGATTTTACAGAGGGGCTTCGGCTTTGCTGCTTCAATAAGGAGTTGGTTTTTTTCAGAATCATATCAAAGTAGAGTAAGTTAAGTCTCCCCAATTCTTGGATTCATTTCTAAGGGATTTGTAGAACTTTATAAAATAAAGAAATGCTTATTCGGACACAACTTGCGCTTAAGAAAAAGTTAGTTAAGTACGGAATTGGGTTTGGCCAAACCTTGTTATAAAACTTTATTATAAGGACCTTTCTCTAAAAGCAAACGTATGCTATAGCACCTAGTTATTTTCCCAAAACACTTTAGTTTTTATTTATACTAGTACTCGCAAGCTGGAGAAGGTAACTACTAATCAGAAATTAGGACAAAATGAAGTATAAGCATCTCTATGAAATGAAGAAAAATCTACACCCTATACTTAATCTTAAAAAAGCATCCATCTAGGTTTATACCAATTCCACGGAATATACTAATACAAAAAAGGAGGGGTACCGCTACTAAGGACCCTGCATATTCAGCAATTAGGCTAACCTACCCTGGAACATCCCTTTGTGAAAGAAAACTTACTTCAGTCTTATCTTGCCTCTTTGTCAAAGTCCCTGCGCTTTAACTAACTCCGGCTACTCTAGCAAATCCCAACCCTTAACATATTATAAAGGATATATTCAGATTTACTAATTTTTAGAAAGGCGAAATTTTCTGCCCATTTAGATAAAAAATATCCCAGATCCTGAACCCCCCCCCCCCCACTCTAGACTCAAGCTAACTACTATGATTAAATAAGGATTCTTGTTATTCTGGGAGGATTTTTCTTTTTTATATAACTTCACCTGTGTTTCATAGAGCCCCTTAACACTTGGGCCACCTAAGATTAGAATTTCAGTTAGAAAACGAGAACCTGGAATATTTGTGGGATTCTTATGGGGTTCCCCGTCTACTTGTAACTCGAGTTTTTACCCTTACTGGACGGGCCCCTGGATTTTTTATCCGGTGTAGGAGAGCCAAAAAGGATTTTTCTGGTAATTAAAAAGAAGTTATCCCTATAAGAGGCATTCTTGTAAACTTAGGAAGACCGAAGCTCTAAAGCTAAACAAATTTAGACTACTTTACCTGGCAGGGTCGGATCTAAAGTATAACTTTGTCCTTGATAATTTATTTCCAAGCGCAGCGCGTTATCATTATTTATAACTAGGTTTCCTCAAATAGGGACCCCTCTACAAGAAGACTAAAATCCCTATATTTATTCTAGGGCGTAGTAGGCCAAGGGCTTCAATTATATAACTCAAGAGGCACAACAAAAGAGGTTTTAAACTCCTAAGTTCTTTTAAAATTAAAGCGAGGCTTCCTTTTACATCTAAGTTTGTTTTAACTAGAGGGGGCTCCATATAAAATAAGAGTATAACAGATTTATTCCTTGTCAACGAACGGATCTTAAATTAAAGCAGGAAAGCCCCAACTACCTAACACTGAAGAAAACCACTTATTAGAAACTGAATAAAAAGAAGAGTTATAAAGAGCCCTTAGTCATTTATAAGGTATCCTTTTGTAATCCCCGTTTCTATTTACATATTGCATTGGATGTTTTAAAGTAGCTACAACCTGGCAGTACCGGATTACCACAAACTCTTTTCTAAAAACTTGCTTTCTTACAAAAGTTAAGGGTTCGTAGGATTTCCCCTTGTTATACTTGTGTAACTCCTTTTTTGAACTGAAGGTTGGTAGTTTGCAAAAAAAGTAGGCTTTTACCAATTACTAATGTATTTTTAGGGTCCCGTACTCCGGTTTACAAAAGGGGCTCTTTTAAGGCCTTTAAAACTCGTTTTTATAAGTCTCAAAAGCTGCGTGGAAATGCTTTACTATGAGTACTCTTTTCCCTTCAAAGAATTGAGTCTATAGGATTCCCCAGTAATTACCTATTTAGCTAAACTTACGGAAACGCCCGTTGTAAGGAAAATGAAAGTACATTTTTTAAGTTCTCCCCCGCCTTTTATTTCACAAAAGCCCTTAACCTTAAACTTATCCGGATATTCTTTAGAAAGAGAGCACCCCATACATATAGAGCAGCTTTATCAAAAAGGTTCAAGGCCGGCCCAGCGTGCCCCAGTCTTGATATTTACCACCCCTAAGTATTGAAATATACATGTTTAGAGTTTAAGGGCCTAGCCCGAGCTCCCTTTAATATGAGTAAAAACGCCTGAGAGGTTTTTTTATTTCCTAAGTTGCTGCTGTTATAGTCTCTACAACTAGCTTTTTGAAATGAAAACCTGAAAGTATAGTAAGACTTCTATACCTTTATAGATATAGGATATAAAGAAACTGCTTATAAATACAAGTATAGCTTACTTTAGTCGTAATAAAATTCTTATGACTATTCTTTATTTGGATATTATCAAGTATACCAAAATTCTTTTCTAACAAAAACTATGACTATAGAACATTGGCACAGACAGGGCTAAAAAATTCGGTTTATGTTTGGAATAAAGGCTACTCAGTACTAGACTAGGAACCAAAATTCCAGGGGATTGCACCATTACTTTAAAGGATACCCATCTCCAGCTTAGTAAGAAAGATAAAGTATCCTATCTTGAAAGGCTCCTTTTAGAGTTTTTACCCCTTTTGTTTTTGTAGTTTAAAATAGAGGTTTTAGTTGAGGTATCCCTCTTTGTGCCGAAATAACTTACTAAGTGCAAATATCGCCTCTTTAATAGAATTTCCCCGGGTAATTAAAAAAAGTGCACCAAAATATAGATAATATGGAGAGAATCCCTCTTTTCTCTCAGGTGTTTTGCTTTCTCGATATAAAGAAAGGATTAGAATGGCGGGATCCTGTTTAGTTCATCACTAAATAAATGAAAATGAAAAGGAAGATAATTGGGAAAATAAAAGATATTTAAAGAACTGCACCCTAAAGGGAACGCTTTTGACTTGTGTCACCACTTCTTTATAGTAATTCATTCGCACTTAAAATTGCGGAGGATTTAGGGCTGTTAGAACGTCGAGGGGTATTCCCAAAGCCCACAGGTCAAGTCCGGGTAAAAAAGGGCCCTTTCAGTACAATAAGCTTCTGATGTAAAATACTACGCTTTGTTGAATGAGTAAGCACTCTTAAAAAAGAAATTGCCGAGGGCTTACAGTTACTTTTTCGAATTAGAAATTCAGAGCTTAAGTTTCAATTTCATTTTTAGCACCGAGCAAACCTGACCGGACTAAGCAGTTTAGAGCCTTCCCGCTGAAACTTAAGGGGTTCCCTGTTACTTAAATTTTGCAATATGTATATTCTGAAAAAAGCGTCTTGTTAAAAAAACCTAAAGGAAAGTACAAGGGAATCTTTGTTATTTCAGGTAACGGGTTACCTCACGTGACTTTTACGGATATACTAAGTAATTGTACTAAAACTGGGTTTTTTTAATCAAATCCAAGGAACTCAGCCTTTTTGCTGCGCCCCAAATGGAAATCTACGGTAAAGTTATGCTCTTACTTGATGTCTTTTAGTAGAATTTTATTTCAGAAGTTTCTAAAAGTACTTACATTACAAAGAGCTAAAACTCCTAATCTAATGAAGAGAATACATAAAATGAAAATTTATGCTACCAAGCTATTGAATACAATAAAGTTCTCTACTAAATAAAACCGAGATCCTATAATCTTTTCTTTTAGAAAACACTTAGAAATTTAAGGATAACCTGCATTGAATCATCTGCAAAGTAAAAGAAAAGACAGAATAAATTCAAATAAACTGGTGAAAAAGACTAATCAAGCTATAACTACTGCTAAAAACAAAAATTTTATAAGATGTAAGCAATGCAGTTGCCCTACTGATGTAAAGAAAGTGAGCTCTAATCTCATTTTTCTAACTCAGGGATCCTTCTTAAAGCCTACTAAGCTTATATGTAAGATACTCTAGTGCTTTTTGGGAGGACTTATTTCAATTTCAAAGTCTTAAGTTTTGTAGACTATTACTTTCTATATTCTTTCCTTTGGTCTTTGGTTCGCGAAACTATTAACCCCTTTCGGAGTATCTTGGGATCGGTGCAGTAGGATCCTGTGTAATTAAAGTTTTGTTCAGGTGAATCTTTAGAAATTCTCGCGCGAGTTCCTGTACCTGTAGTAGAATAGCGTCCATATAATAAAAACTTTTCTCTATTATAAGGTCTCTGAGTAATAAGAAATCTGAAACAAGTTGTTAGGTATACTTTGCTTTATTATGTTTGCCCAGCTGTTCCATCTAAAACTAGATGACTCCTGAGTAGAGTTACTTTCATTAAGGCTTTTTTTGTAACACTTTAATTACAACGTAGAGATCCTGCTTTGGCAATAATTTTGACTTTATACTTAAGTAATATAAAAATAGGATCCCCAGTTTATATATTGAAAAGGTTTAAAACGTAAATACAAAATGACGAGATACAAAACTAGGGCATTCTGGCAATAGAAAAAGGTTACTATAAGTCTTGTCGCTGTTCGTAGAATCCCTCTGTCTGCTGGTACGGGAGCTTAGAAAGCCTATAGAGTAGAAGAGTAGAGAAGGCATTATTATAGCTGACTCAAGCTTTGCGAAGGGGGTTACGTAAGCTAGCATTTGATAGAACATGGATACCTATATACCCACCACCTCTTAACCTTTGTAGCTGCTTTCAACATCAACAATTATTCAGATTATGACTCTTCTTGTTACTATGCTTCCAACTCTTCACTTAGTGTTGTGCCTTTTGTATTCTTCTAGCCGCTTTTGTAGCTGTCTTATTATCTAGCCAATCCTATAAAACTCTTTTTTGTAGTTCTTTTTACCTATTAGTATAAAGAGTTGAGTGGTATAGTAGGAAGGGAAGGCTTAGCAACGAGCAAGCTCGCCTTAGAAAGCCGAGGAAGGGTATAGGTAATGAAATTGACGAAATTCCTAGGGAAGGTAGCCTATAGTACAGGGCTCTCAAATTCCTGACCCAAGAAGTTGCAGCGGTCTCATCTCCTAAAAGCATGGCCTCAAGAGGGGGAAAGCACATCTTTTATTGATTTTGCATTTATACGTTCCCTACTTTTTCAAAAAACGGAGACGAGCTATACTAAGAAAAAGGGCTTGAAGATTTTTGCCGTGGGTGAATTTTGAACAGCCATTTCCGGTCAATTCTCTTCTGTAAGTACTGGATTTTAGGCCTCATTTTTCTGAAAAATTTAGGATGACTATATAAGCAAAAGTCCTACTATTTTAACTTTCCAAAAAGAAAGGAAATTCGAGGATACCTCTTGACTAGCTCCTATACTAAAATCCTAACAAGAAGAATACAATAGCTCCAGCTTAGATTAGAAAGGGTTTTCAGTATTAGTCAAAATCTCTTAGTCAATTAAGTCAAGTTAGCAAATCCGGAGTCTAATGGGCTTAGTATCTTTGCGGGAAGGCTATAAGTACTCCCTTTTAACTATCGGACGCGTTAAATAAAGGTTAGGGAAGAAGTCCAAAAACCTCTGATATAGATATATAGGTTGGTGAGCTCAGTGATAGGAATTATCCTGTCTTGCTCAATTAGGTTACTTGTTCTAGTCTTCTCTTATATTGTGTCTATATTCCATTTCGGGTCAAATTGAAAAGAAAGAGTGGAAGAGCCTTATAGTTCGTGCTTTATTTCCTAGTTATCCTATTTAGATTCTATGTGCCTTTCAGTCCTTTGTTTCAATTGAATATGTTCTTTATAGTCCTTATAACTTCTTCACGTGTTACTTTCTCTTTTTAAGGGAATGGCTCAAGTGAGAATCCTAGTTAAGGGAAAGCCTTAGGAAAGATCTTACTGCCTCTGTAACTAAGTCAGGATTCTGAATTGAAATATCACTAGAGTAAAGAAGTTGTGTAGGGCTCCTTGCTTTTCTCGAGTTTCTGTTTCTCAGCAGGCTGCGATATCTAAAGCTTCTATTAGGGGTAATCAAAAGAAACTTGGTTGAGTTTAGTAGCTCTGCTCTATAAATATAAAGTAGGCTATACTATAAGGGGGGGTGCCTCTAGCTTGAGTACAAGGTCATTTTACTTAATTTAGGGAGGAGTTGTATACAAGAGAATTGCGGTAGACTCTTTATTTCGGGGAAAGGTAAAGGCATTCGTTTTCTGGTAAGGGCTCCTGTATAGATAAAGACTAAAGGAATCCGCTATCCCAATTTCTTAAGAAGTCTTATCCTGTTTTTAAAGAAGCTCTAGGAATGCCCTAAATCGAGGGATTCCCCTTCTTATTTGTTGCAGTTCGTTCCTTTATTTACCGGTAAAAGAAAGTGAGTGACAAAGATAGCTCATAAGACTCTTAAGTCATTTAGAAAGCTATTAATAAAACAAGAAGATTTAGTACTATTCACACCAGCCGAACCTTGTCAATTTTTTAGATAAGAAAAGACCAGGTTTCGCTATACTTTCACTCTGGTTCTGATTAGTAAGGGCTAAGAAAGGAGCATTACGCGCAGATAACTCCTTTGGAAGCGCTAAGGTTTTTATTTATAAGCCTTAATCAACTAAAGTTGGATGGAGTTAGTGGGTTCTCGGGGATCTCCTCTAAGCTTTCTATCAGCAAAAGGGTTTTTATATCTTTCTATTTTTTTATTCCTCTGGATATCCCGAAAAGAACAACTATTATAAAAAAAGCAAGACTCTGCTACAAGGGACAAAGAGGTCTAGATTTAGCAAGTTAAGCTGTACTAGGAAGCACTTACTAAAGCCAAGGATAACCTACTCTTTCTTTTTTTTTTGCTAACAACTACTAATATACTAATAAACCAAAAGGTTTTAGATACCTCCTGTTTAATAC
Source organism: Pelargonium tetragonum (assembly GCA_036897445.1). Lineage (NCBI taxonomy): Eukaryota > Viridiplantae > Streptophyta > Magnoliopsida > Geraniales > Geraniaceae > Pelargonium > Pelargonium tetragonum. The sequence continues at coordinate 25,056 of JAYMTL010000135.1, read as the reverse complement.
AAAGAACTAATTAGCTACACAAACTTCTTATTAAAACAAGGAAACGCCTCACATTTATAAGAGCAAACGTAGAGTAACCCCTACTCTAAGACAAAAACCAATTCTTAGGATCCCTATATAGGTAAATCTGGTAAAACGACAATATTGACTAAAAGGTTTCTTAAAAAGGAAACCCTATGAATTTCCTTAGATGTGAATGAGACTTCTAAATTACCAAATCCCTTGCATACAAATATAAACAAGAAAAATCTAGAGTTTAGTTATCCGTAAGAGGTCAACTATAAAAAAAGTACTGAATATTTTGATTTAGAAATTAAGGATTAGCTTCATTCTAAGGTACAGTGAAAACTAAAGTCAATCCTCATTTATGCAGAATTTCCAGTAGGGGAGTCTCTTACTTGAAAGGTATCCTATAAATAAACAGACTGGAGAGATAAGCCTTAAGTTTTTTCTATTTGATAAAGGGCTTTAGCAAAGATGCAACTGAAGGAAAGAAACTTGCTTTCTTTTCTTTTACAACTTTTTAGAAATTTTTAGAGCCCTCAACATTGGGTAAAACTATACTTTATCTAGACATAATCCTAGAAGACTCCCTCGACAAGCTTCTTTCCGGCATTTATATATTGAGAGGCGATTAAAGATTAAGGAGTCTCTCCGTATTTGAACTACTCTAAATCCCCCCGGCGGATCCTTTTACTTTGTAGAGAAGGTATCCAATTAAGGTTTAATTAGTGTGATGCTAGTATTTTCTTGTTTTTAGCTATTTATACTAATAGTGTAAAGGGATACTAATCCGCGAATAAGGTGAGGCTTAGTTAATTTCTAGGTTTCTATAATGTAGGAGAATTTAAAGTTGTTTTTATATAAAAAGTAATTTATCTCTTATTCGGGAATAAGTCTCTTAGTTGCTTAAACTAAAGAAGGAAACTTGTATGATTGCAGCTAAAGGAAATTTCTTCTTTATTAGGGGTACTGGAAAAAGCACTTGACAATTATATAAATAAAGGAGCCTCTTACTTATACTTAGCCTGTCCTCTGTACTATAGAAGTCGGTTATTAAAACAAATAGAAAGGAATCCCTAGCTTTTGGTTCTCCGGTGAGTATCTAAGGCTACCTGTGATAGTTTGAGTAACTGAAAATGAATTTTTACGAAAAACCAAAAAAGCATTGTAATGTAATATTTCCTACCCCGGGGCGAGGGTAAGAAGCTATAAAAAATGAAAAGACTTTAATATCTTTCTGCTAGAGCAACTTAAGTTACTCTCTCTATTTCATGAAAACCCGGATCTTTGTTTCAGTTCTTAGTACTGCTTGCGAAAATTGGCGAAGAATAAGTACTCGAGAATTTATGTTCTATGTTTACTCCTTTTAATAAACTCTAGTTATTTCAAGTAAATAGATTCACCTTTTAACGTTGAGAATAAGTAATTACTTAATAAATCTAAAAATTACAAGACCGCGGAATGCTCTAGGTTTCTTAAACACAAGATTACTGTTGGATTAAAATAACAATATTGCAGGCACAAAAAAAACAAGTCTAGAAATTCTATACGTATATAAACAGCCGGGAGTTTCTTTTTCTTAGTAGAATTTCACTAGCCGAGAACCCCAGATTTCTTGAAGGTAAGCACTAAAGTCAGTACCTAAACCCTAGTTATCCTCAATAGAATCAATTTTTCTACGTTTTGATAAATTACCGAAGTTTTCCCTATATAAATATGCTACTTCTGAGTGCTTGTACTTAACCCAGAACTTCGCTAAGCCCCCGGTTTCTTACTGGATTTTTTTTAGAGTATTTACTGTTGCGGAAACCTCCTGTTGGGTTCCCTTAAAAGATATTCTAGATATCTTTTCTAGAAGGGTTAAAAGAGGAAATACGGGCGTTTGCTAGGATACCCTTGGAATTTCGTACTAATAATGAAGCGATATTACAACATATGTCATGACAGAGGTTCAAAAGTTGAGGGGCTAACTTAAGGTTACGAGCTTTAGATTTTAGTTTTCTGGAAGACTTTACTTGTGGGTTAAGTGCGCCTTACTTATCCTAACAGGATTCCCTTAATTATATAGAAACGAGTTTTCGTTTGAATATAACAGGGGGACCCTCTTAAACGTTTCTTGGAGGGTGTGCCCTTGGTAAAGTTCTTTTTTTATACTTTAAGCGCAGGTTTTTTTAGTGTTATATCACGAAGCAGGCAAGGTCTTGAGTGCAGGTCTCTTAAACTAGGTAATAAGCAGCGAAAAAGTAGGATTCGTAGGGTACCTGGTAAGCCGTAAAGTTACTTTACAACAAAACAGGATTCTAGCAGTAAAGCCTCTCCTTGTTGGTTATGTATCGGCGCAAGATGTAATTATTAACTTCCTTATAAGATCCCAGAATTTCTTATCCTATGAGACTTATAAAAACCCTTAACATACAGGGAAGTTCCTCGTATATTTTTTAAGCTCAAGGAGCCCCCTTCGCAAGACTTCCCAAGTATTACTATATATAATAGTTAATCAGTTTATCGGGAATTTCTCTCAATTAAAATACAATATTTTGAGTTAGAGGACTTTTTAACAAAAAAAATTCTACCGTAACAGGGTATACTTTTCTTAGGAGCCTTATATTATAACTTGTTTTACTTCCTGAGGTGCTAAATTTTATACCTAAACCTAAACAGCATAAAAGAAACTTTCTCTTAAAGATTTAATCAAAATTAGGGGGTTCCAAATCCTGGGTTTTACAAGCATGCAAATCTTTTTGAGGCTTTCAACAGGAGCTTATATAAAACTAGCCCAGGAAAAATCTCTTAATCGGTCAAAATTTCTAGATAACTGAAGTAAAACCCGGACGAAAACATTCCTAAATGCAAATAAGGGTAGGGGCCAGATATCCTAAAAAGTCTTTATGAAAATTCTTATTTTTTGGTCAGAATAGGGGTAACCCGCAACCTCCTATAAAAATTCCCTTTTCCTCAAAAGCCAACTTCTATAGACAGACTACGAATCTCTATTCCTAAAGTAAAAAAGCCAACCCCTTATTTGAAAACATAACACTATGTCTCTTTAATACCTCTAGGGATCCTTGGAAACAAATATACTTAGAACTTTCGAAGTTTCAAGCTCAAAATGTATTTTGATTTTCTAATTATAAGGGGTCTGAGCGCATTGGGCTCATATATCAGGTACCTCAAATTACTAATATTAGCAAGAAGTTCGCTCCTGCTTTTCTTAACTTAATAAGAAGACTTCTAATTATTAAGGGTTTGGACCCAGCCAAAATTCCTTTTATTCTAGCTTTCCCAAAATCACTAGAGGAAAACTTTAAGTTTTATGGATTTAAGATTATACTAACTCCTTTTAGGCGGCCTTCATTTTTGGTGGGATCTAAGACTAAGTACCCGCCCGTTGGGTATGAACAAAAGAATGTATTCTCTATACTTTAGTTACTGGTTAACCTTTTATGATAGAAATTCTAATTGATGCCTTAAGAATCTTTATGCTTAGCATTTCTGGGGAACCAAAATGCTAGTAATAAGGGGAAGTTCGCGTTGTTGTACAAACTGTCGAGTTTTAATCAGTATATAATTATAAGTAAGGTTCAATTACACGAGACTCCGGGGAGTCGGATTCTAGTCTAAGCCGAATGTGTCTTTTTCTGTACACTGAAAGTTTTACGGTACCCCCTTATTTATAGGTCTCGATTTTCGCCTAAAGAACTCAGTACATTTATCGCGGATACTGAAGTTATATATATAGGGGCCCTCTTAAAAGTATATAGTTTAACAAACTTTCTACAAGTAGAAAATTCTATGCTTTACCAGAGCTTTTCCAGGAAGCCAAAAGAGTGGCGTGTTTTTACAGCCCTTCACAATCTCGAGCATACTTTTAACGGAAAAGTTTGATTTTTAATAATATAGGAGCTGCGTTATAAAGAAACCCTATTCTAAAAGGGGCTCTTAGATTTCGAAATGAAGAATCGAGTATCCGCTCGGTATTAGGTCGGGTATGTTACTCCCAGCGCCTGGTGGATCCCCTAGTAATAGGGTATAGAAGTGCCTTTTATTTAGTACCCAGCGCAGTTAAATTTCAACCTATCTCTAACAAAGCACAAACTAATGAGACACCCGCCATATTTTAATTCAAAATCACTTAAACTTGTGTTAGCAAAAACAAGGGAGAACTTGTAAAGAGTCGATATATTTCAGTAGACCCCTTAGAAAAAGAGAGCATTCATACAATTAACTAAAACTTTCCTGTGACCTTTGTTCTTCACTACACTATGTGCAGTCTTGAATTATATTCGCAAGTTAAGGGGTATAGAGGAATCGAACTCAAAAACTTAAAGTTTCGCAGAAAGCACGGAAGCTTCCAAGGATATCCAATTCTCTTAAGCGGGGAATCCCAGATTACATTTCATATAGAAGTCAAAATTTTTTCTTCTTTTTTATCAGTTAGTCCTCATCTCAATGTTGGAATGTAGTATTCATAGGCTTTGCTCAAGGCATAATACGCAGGTGCAGGGTAGTTATGATCCTTATACGAGTTAGCTCTTTTAGGTAGCGCAAGTAGATAATCCAGTATATGATAAAACAAAGAATGCGGGTCAGTAGTACACAAGCGTAGAAGTCATAATCTAGGGAATACTGCCTATTACTTATAAGTCAAGACTGAAATAAAAGATAAAAAACAAGCCTGAGTAACAAAAAAAGAAGGACACCTTTTTTCTTTTTACTAGCGGAAGGCACCAAGTATACCTAATTTTAAAGCAAAATGTCGCATGATCCTGAGTCATTAGTTTTCAAGCTGCGTGGAACTATAAAAATATCAGAGTAAAAGTTTCCTGACCGGAATCTTTCCCTAGAAATTGAGACAGCCGTAGGAATCTTAAGTGAATTTGAAACTGTAACGAATCCTAATATATCAACGTGCCTGTATAAAAAAGTACCCGAAATCCTTTCCTCGATCCTAATTGGAATTTTCTATCTTCTTTTTTTTATCCCTGTTTAGCAGCAGCAAATAAAGGGGTACCCTTAGGGGCTTTGTTTTCTTACAATAACTTAACTAAATTCCCTGATACATAAAGGGAAATTCCGCAGGAAAGCATTATGAAATTAACTCGCTCTTTGCTATTTAAGTGATAAAGACTTCCTTCTTGACTAAGCCAGATCTTTTAACTGGAATTTTATAGGGTATAACGTTTGTTAATAAAAAACAAGAGAATTGAACACTTAATGACTCCTCAGTACGTTCTAATAAGTACTAGTATATCCTGCACAGAAATTGATTCAGAAAACAGATAATTTGTCCTCGTTTTCTTAAAATTGCTGTGAGGCCCCTTGAGACAGGAGGGTCTTACTTTTATATTACAAAGAGAATAAAGAAACTCTTTAATTGAAAGGCCGGGTATACCTTTTCTACCCTATACCTTTATTTTGTTTCCCAGCATCTACATAAGGAACCCCTGAATCACGTTATACGCTTTTATACTTCAAGATTTTTGACGCTCGGCTCCGGCTATATGAAGTACACACGTATTTTAGGGGCTGTCTCAATAAGCACGCCTTAGATTACTTCTTGAGAATAACCCAGTATTTATTACTTGACAAGGGTCTATACATTGAAATTCTTGTAATTAAATTGAAAAGTATCCTCCTTTTCACAGGAGACTCCCCGATTAATATCACTACTGTTGTTACTGGTAAAATTATCCAGTAAATGTATGTTAGATAATTACGATAAGGAATCCTAATATTCGAATACTAAGAAATTTGGGATAAAAAACTCTTCTTTTATTTTACTACCTTTTATATAATAAACTTGTAAACACCATTACCTCAATGGAAGATTAGCAACTTCGTATATAAGCGCTCGCTAATTATACTCTCAATTTTATTTCATTAAATTAAGCCTGGGTCAAGAACCCCCTTGAAATAAAAACTAACGCAGATGCTAAGAGAAAAGCTAAAAATTAGAATATAACCTAACACGTAGTTTCAGCGCAGAAAAGGAAGGCTTAAAATTATCTCATTTTGTACCCTATAAATCTCTTTATTCAGTCAATTAAACTCCTGTGATTAATTAAAGGATCTTTCTAAACCCTACATCTATATTTTCCAGATTGTTTTTTTGTATGAAGAGGTTCCTTCCAAATTAGACCCTGTTTGTAGTATTAAAAATTGAGTATCCGCGTATTTCCAGATTCTTCTTATTTAACCCTTGATAAAGGACAGAACAGCAGATAGTTTCAATTGTGCAGTTAAACCCTTTCCTTTTTCGGGGTTAGTTCTACTCTTGGGTAACCCGTAGTAGGCTAAAGAATTAGTTTAACGATTCAAAACCAGTATTAGTTAAAAGGAGCTCCCTGCACTGTACATTTACATTTATATATAGGGAACTTTTATAAAGCATTAGTCTTAAAAGAAACTGGGAAGAACTTGGGTGTTTTTAAGCTAAAATTATTGCATCTTGAAATGAAAATGAAATACTGTATATCCATTAGAAGACGACTTTAAAAAGAAAAAATCTTGGGATTCCCTTCAGCATACTAAAAACTTAACAGCCACAGCCCATATACAGAATTGTGGGCATACCGGATATAAAAAAACTTGCTTTTTAATCAGATTCAAAAAGGGCTTTTTATCCTATACTAGTAATGGTTATCCTTAAACCTAGGGGTAATAAATTTACTTGGAAATTTACGTACAAGAGTTCGGTCCAGGAAAGATTTTTGCTTATTTAATTTCAAGGGGCTCTAGTTATTGTGCGGGTATAATAATTTCAGTTTTCCCGAGTGGAGGGATCTGATAATTCGTAATTTTATAACCCAGGTATAGTAAGCTTTTCTTCCGAAACCAAGTACTTTTGCTGTAGCATTTGAAATTGAGTCTAGAGTTGTGCTGAAGTTTGTTGGTCTATATCTTTGAAAATTTTCTCGAGCGCTAAGCTATTATATAATGTTTAGAGATTGTGACCTAGATTTACTAAATAAATACTAAGAAACCTTGTGCTTCCACTATTATTAAAAAGGTTTTTAGGCGATACAATTAACAACGTAAAAGGATATCCTCCTTAAAAAGTCAATTTACGCGGCAAAATTTTAGCTCGGTTAGCTGCTCTTCAAATATTAGGGAAATCCCTCAAGGCAAAAACTTTCAAAGATGAGTATAGTCAAATAGGGAATCGGCGTTGGTAACTCTTCTAATATTGCGTTTCACTAAAATTAGTAAAAAAACCACTAGCCAAGAAAAATTTAAGTGGGGATAGTGGACCTTTTCAAACAAAGTTTTTTAACGTTTCGTACAGAACTCCTTGTCTTGTCTTTAAGGCGGATGCGCTTTCAAGCAGGCTCTTTGCCAATAGGGTTGCCTTTACCTTGAAAACTTATTTTATATGCTTTTAGGCCCCGTCGAATCCGTAGAATTTAGTTAAGTAAAGAACGGAGAACTTCCTCAGGAGCCTCCCCAAGTAGGAGTTTGCCTTTGAAAAGCAGTTTAGTAGTAAAGCCTGGTGCACTCCGTGTTAAGTAAGTCATACTTAACAAGTTTTTTATGAGACTTAGGCAAAAAAACCTCGTTAGATTACACAAATTTCGAGAGTTCCTTACTCGGCAGGAAGATTGTCGGAAAAGAAATTTTAGTTGTGCTATACAATACCTATATACACCCCAAGCCTTTGAAAGGATCCGCCTGGAATTTTTAGACTAATATTAAGAAACATTTCTAAAATCCAAAGTACCCCTTGCGGTGAAACGGAGGGCTGAAAGGTTCGCTTTAGTTTAGGAAAATTTGGTATTAACTGATGGAGAATAAAATTATTCTTATCTCTGACGAGAAGGTTTCGAAGTGCCTAATTGGAGGTTATAAAAAAAAGGAAAGGTTTAGTAAATTATTGCTAAAAGTATAGAAAGAGTCTGGGTTCTATAAAATTCTGTTACATTCCGTAATCTTTATTAAGACGAAGCACACAAATTACAATTTTGACTTTTAAGAAGTGGATTTTATTGGCACAGTTCAGCCCCCAATTTTCTATGGTAGAACCCGTTTTTTATACTTTTTCGTAGAGGAGTCCCTACAGAGCTTTTCTTGTCTGCCATCCTATACATATTAATTGACTTGAAATACCCTTTGAGAAAGCGAATGCTTTACGGATGTAGTTGACCAAAAGCCCTTACCTTAGAAAAGAAAAAATAGAAATATATTAAAAATCAAATTTTATTGACTATTTGCACAGCTTAATTTCTATTATCTTACTTCATATCTAATAAAGAAGTTATCCCTTATTGAGCCTAAAAAGATACCTAATCCGTTAGAAAAAACCCATAAAATAGGATTTTAATGGTATACTATTTTTGTAAAAACACAAAGAATAACAATCTCTATGAAACTGTTTCTAATACTGTACTGTACAATCAAAGCATTCAGACCAATCCTAAAGTAAAAGGATTCTAGTCAGTCTTTAAAGCACACAGATCAAAGAGTCCCTTTAAAAAGTTTACTAAAAGGATGCTTCCTTTTTTTTGTTAATGCTTTTCGTATTTAGTGGACTAGATTGGTCCAGTTGAGATCCTTTTATTTAAGACTAAAGTTACGCTAAGAATTACCTTAAAAAACAAATTCGACCATACAATAAGTGTATAAAGGAAGGGCTCCGGTACGGTATAGGGCAGTCTAGGAATTGGAAATTAAGCGCTTACCCGAAGAATAGCAAAATTTTCTTTTTATTTTATTAGAGAGTTGCGCCCTGGGTGTTTTTTGTTACCTACGAATAATGAAAAATCCTAGCGCTTTGTATGAAGTTAAAGGCTCACTCCGCCGAGTAGATTTAGAATCCATAATGAAAGGGTCGTATCTTGTGTATTCTGCCGGATATTTATTATAATCTTATAAGATGGTGAGCTCTAGAGATCTTTATTTTGGTAAACTGAATAATCAGATACGTAATATTCGAATAAAGGCACTTTATTTTCAAGGATACAGAAAATAGAGCTGGATAAAAGCGATCTAGATTATGATGACCAAGACCTAAAAAAAGTACCCGAAACGGTAAAACTAAGGATTTCCTCCGTATATAAGACCCTCTTTCGAATTAAGCTCCAAAAAACCCAGTAAAAATTGAAATAGGTTTTCTTTCTGAAAAGTATGCATCGATTGTTGCTCTTGTATCCTGGTAGTAATATAGAAAAACTTAGGAATCCTTTATTATATAACGCCCCAATTCCATAAGATAAACTTCTTTCTTTTTCAATACGCGATTAGTCTCTAAAACACTAAATAATTTCAAGGATTAGTAGCAAAGGGTGAATAAAAAAAGTAAAGGGTTCTGTTCACAAGTATATTTAGTTTTACAATGAATAAGTATTACAGCAAGGTAGCAGGGGGGGACCTTCGACTGCTAGGTTTAATGCCCGAGCTTTTTACCCGGAACCTTTGAGGATTTGAGGAAAAGAAAACGTTGTCTAAATGGGGCTGAAAGTATAAAATATAATTATATAAAAGGAAAAACTATAAACTTCCTTAGCTTTATACTACGAGACTTTCCTTATAATGACTTTCAATGATCTATTCCTAGACTGTTAAGCGCTCCTTGGCTTATAAAAGTGTTTTAACCTGTCTCTAAAAAAAGAAAGTAATTATATGTAACAAGAACCCTTGCTGTTTTTATAAAGTTACTGGAAAGCGCGCCCCTAAGTTCAGAACGGTTAGTAATATATAAACTGCCAAAAAAGAACTCAGCTGTTAGACTTCTTTAAAGATTAATCTTTCCCCTTTTTCTAGAGTGCTCGCGATATATGTTTGTTCGATTCAGTATCAGCTATTAATCTAGCGGTTTATTATAGAGGTGCTATCTATTAGATAGCCCTATATGTCAAATCCTACCTTAGGAGAACCAGTCCTATAGATATTTACCTGACCCGGCTAAAGGGATAGCTCCTGTTCTTATTTTTATAGTTTAACAAAAAGGGTCTCTCATGCGATGTCCTATAGGGATTTGCAAATTAGTAGATCAGCGTTGTTAGAGGGTTTGTATACCAAAAAAAGTTAAAAAAGAGAAAGTGGTTAATAAAATTATTCTGTAGCGAGGGTAGTAAGTAGCATAAGGATTCTAAAGTTAGAAGCCGGGCAGTTTGTGGTTTATTTAGATGGAAAGGACAAAAGTGAATTATGAAGTAAAATCTTTCGGGTGAGTCACCGAGTGTGTAGAACTCTAGCCAAGGACTCTATTCTTTATTGCACTTACTGGTGTTGGATACGCCCCTTCCTTTGTTAGTTTCCAGAGCGTCCGTTTAATAAGGATGGAAAAAGTGATAAAGTCTCTTTAGTCAAATATGGCTTCATTAGGTATCCAAGGAGCTCTCACCATTTTTAAGTGTGGAAAGAGCGCCCAAGGGGGAGAGACGAGACTCGCGTTTTTCTAATTTATAGCTTAAAGGCAGTACCCTAATTAAGAGTCTTTTATTATCCAATAAGAAATTCCGGAATAAAGGTGCCTTTAGATATAGTAAAAACCTTGAAAAAGACACCTTTAAGTGCTTCCCCGCTTACTTCATTATATTATCCTTTCTAAACCCGAGAATAGGAACTTCTTTTTACTTAGTATCCTGCCCTATACTATAATAAAGAAAGGGACTCCCTTGCCCTTTGTTAAGTAAGACATAGCCCCTCCTATCCCTGCTTTAAAACTGGACTAGGAAATTAAGAAACTAAACTCCCACTTTGCTACTCAATTCTCTTTGTTTTGTTGAAAAAATACCTAAACCCGTAAAATCCTTGTTATAACTTAAAACTTTAATAACACAGGAGTTCTAACATGTCTCATGGACGTTTCGAACCTAACTCTATTTTAACACACTTGAACTTCGATTTGCCTTTTAATAGTAATATAGGGGTCCGCTCTCCCTCGAAATAGACTAAGATTTCCTACTTGTACTGGGAAAAGAATGTAATAACTAATATTTCCACTTTCAAGTCTTCTGTAATACCGCTAAGATTTAAAAGTTAAGGGGTCTATAAACTGAATAAAAGAGGAGCCCTCCCAACTTCGAGAGTCCTTTTTTTTGTTCTTAAAGGGCAGAACTAAAGCTAAGTGTCTACTATGGTAGTCTTCGAAGTCTAAGTTACATCTATACTATATTACACAGTCATTCTCAGAATTCTTAGCTATTCTACTTTAGTTGGAGTTTTTTTGGTATTAAGATTTTATACACTATCCTGTATATTGACCCAAAGCCTTTTAACTGCTAGGGGACTAAAAAAATCAGACTAACCCTTTTCAAGGAATAAAATTAAGAGTACTCCTGCAATTGAAAACTACATTCATTTTTCTTATATGGGCCCTCTTGACTCTTTATGATTTAGAAAAAGGGCTCCCTTATTAGACTAGACTATTAGGTACCTCAGGTACTCCAAGTTTTTAGGGGATATACGGCCTTTATATCAACCAAGTAAAGGGATCAAAAGGACATTACCTTAATATAATAGGAAGTTATTGCTAACTAGGAATTTGAAGCTTTAGAAAGGTAACGAAGTTAAAGGACTTTTTACTTTAATTAAGTAAGCTAAACTTCTTTTCTGAATGAAATGAATGGAGGCCCAAAAAGGTAAGTGGGGTCAGTTTAAGAGTTTACTAGCTATATTTAAAATTGAAATACAAGACACTCTGTAAGGAACCCTTGAAAGAAAGGCTAAGCCCCTAGAGTTTTTAGTAATAGAATACTATAGCCTAAGGTGTTGTAGCATCCATACCAAAAAGACTACACGTTAAATGACGGGCAAACCGGGCTCCTACACTCGAAAATGTAAGGGAGCTTTTATAAAGTATATGACTAACAACTAAAAAGAAGGACTTACTTTAAGAAAGAGGAAAGATTAGAATTTTTTTGTAGATATTTTAGAAGCTTTAAGTAATTGCTTTGCTAAATGTCAAGTTAGTAGAGAGATTAACGACTTTCCTAGTTTTTTAGATAGTTTTTACCCACACACATATACATTACTAAATTTGCACGAATATTACGTCAAATTGAACTTAAGCTAAAGTTTGTTAGAGCTAAGTATTCCTGAGCTTGTATCCTTACGTAAGATCAAACAAGTCTAGAAAAGAATTATAAAATAAAGTTAAATACACGGAAAAAGAGTTTCTTGTATACTCGTAGGAAATAGGTAATATAAACCCAAGTAAAGTTTTTAAAGGATAGCTCTTCTTGGTGGGGACAAAGCCTAGAAAAGAAAGAGGATAAGTTAATAGGAAGCTAGATGTGGCTATAGAGTATACCAAATTCTACTCTTTTTAAGTAAATAAAGAGTTTCTAAAAGACTAAAATGAATTCATAGAAAATAGAATAATCCCTAAGTTATTAACTAGAATGCCTTTTAATACTTTGTTTAGAGTGCTCGTAGGGGACCTCTTTATTATTATATAATAAAATTAGATAGAAAATGCCTGCCTAGTCTAGCTAAAAGTAAATAGAAAGGGGAATACCTGACAAGGCAAGAGCAAACCTAGCTTATACCCTTAGGTAGAGGGAAGATAAAAAACAAAGCTCCTTTTTTATAACTCTGTAGGTTTTTGTATTTTACTTTAGTTACAGATACAGAAAAGCACTAAACAAGAAAAGTAACCCCTTTTGAGCTGAGCGTTTACCCGTTACAATTGTTTTAAGGAGAAAACCTCTAGTCCCTTTTAACCTAACTTCGGGATTTAGAATTCAAAAGGGAACTTATATCATATTGTATACACTAAAACTCTAAGACTTCCAAATTTGAACTCCTGAAACTTGGGGTATTCTATATTCTATTAAAGGTTAGTTTAACTAGATAAATAAGTGTCTACTAAACAGGAAATCAAACAACAAAGAGTATCCTTCATTCCATAAGTTTAAGTTAGAGAAGCGTATAATAACTATTAAGAAAAGTCAAACAAGTCATTAAGATTAAGCAAGTAAGTCAATAGAAACCTTCCTGGAGTAACCGTGTAGAACTTCTAAAAGAGGAGCTCTACTCTAATAGTAGGATAGTCCGGATATTTCGCTCTTGGGACAATACAATCCGAGGGGTAGATATAGAAAGTAGCATCTTGGAACTGTGAAATGAAAACGGAATGTAGGAGGTTCCTTATGTTACAAAACGAGCTTAATGAATTACGCTATAAATTTTATCTTCTCTGGTGTTAAGGTGTTCTAATCATTAAATTGTGGAACAGAGTCAATTCTTGGTTTTGTTAGGTATACAACGTACAGTTGTACAGTTACTAACTCTCTTAAGGGTGCTCCTTTTAGGTTAGGTTGTACACAAAGGTAAGAGTCTAAATCCAGGATCAAGAAAGGATTTTACTTAGAGGCATTCCCCAAGCCCCGTGTAGCATCGCTCAAGCTTTCATTCGTATTAATATGAATCTATTATACTTTCATAGCTAGCAAAAGGGGCCCTTAATACTAGAATTTTTATAACACTTCAATTTAGTATTCTCTAGTAACTGGGATCTTCAAAATCTTATACGTTTTTAAAAAGAAATTCCACTTATTCAAGGGAGTCCCAATGTGTAAGAGAAGCGTAACTACGAAAAAGGGGATAGAAGGGAGCAATTACTGGGATTTTTATTGGTTTTCAAGGGTCTGCAGTGTAAAGTTAGTTTTTTAATTCTTATAGAAATTTCTTTTCCGAATTAAAGCTTTATTTCCGGGATTTATTGTAAGAAGTTGCAAGGAACAGTTTCCAAGTTAAATGTAAAGGAACCAGGTCTAGATTATAGCTCTGAAGAAAGGTTATGAAAGAAAAGAGGTTCCTAAAAGAGCAGTTGCGGGTAAGCTGAATAAGAGACCGGTAGAGGATGTATAGCTCTAAGAATTCGGGTTTCCACAAATTAATGTAATTAATGAAAACTGAGTTTAGGTTTTACAAGAGAGAATAGATTCACGGGGGGGGGCTGGCTATTCAACCTTAAGAAGAGTCCGTTTATGCAGTCTCGGAGATTTTAAGTTAACAAAAGAGTCGGAGTAAGAAACAAAGAACAAAGGAAGCAGTAGACGGTTATAAGGTATGAATGTTTATCTATAACTACTTCCTACCCTTCCTTGGAGAGCTGCTTTATACTGGCTTGAAACATTAAACAAAAAGCCTTCGCTTTATTTACAGGAAATCCGAAAATTTGGGTTTCTTTTTATGAAGGACTACCTTATTACTATTAAAACAAGCAACCTCTAAGATAAAGCTTCTCCGCTTATGATTTTCTCTCTTCAGCCAGTCTAAGTAAAAGAACTTAGGCGTTGTGCTCTTTTACAAATATGCCTAATGATTAATAAACACGAAAACTACCTACTTAGTTTAGTGAAAAATTTAATAAAAGTAATAGAAGATTAAGCCGTTCTAGCCTGTAAGCGACAACCTAATATCATGCAAATATTAGAAAAAGGTTAATAGAAATAGGGATAAAAGATACCTCTCAAAGTAGATCCTTACCAGATAATAGGAGGTTCCCTACTAAACGCACTTTTCTTTTTCATTTTTAAGGCATTTCTAGCTAGAGCATTTCACGGATTACGCCGGAATCTTAAGGGAGGAGAAATCCTCATTCTCAAATCTTAGCCTCTAATTAAAATAAAATGTATAGAAGGGAATCCGCACAAGTTTATACTGACTGCTGATATACTTTATGAAATAGGTCATCTAATTGATTTGAAATCCGGTATCTAAAAGACTTTTTAAAATACAAAAAAGAAAAACAGGGGTTCCGCAGCATAGAGGGGCGTTTTTTTTAACATTATGCTACTTTACTCAGTCCTAGGAGAAACTAACCCGACTTCTGAAATAATATGAAATGCTTGAAATGTACTTTTGTCTGAAACAACCCTTAACCCTTATTTCTCATCCTCGAGTACTAAAGAAGGTAAAAGGGGATAACTTATAGAGTATCTTTTACTAAACCTAAAGCGTTCCTGACAAAAAGGCGGGACTCATAGTATAGGTACTAACTAATTCTAATTGCTTTACCCCAACTTAGATTTATATTATAATTATGAGGCGACTTGAGGTCTTGTTACCTGAAGGATTACTATAAGTTTCTTTTTAGTTTTCAACTTATTATAGTGATAGTGTAACGCGCTCCTTTTCTACTTTATAAGGCTCTTGGGGAGACTCGAATCCTAAATTATAGCACTGCGTAAAACCTAAAAGTAAGTGTTTACTCCGAATCAGGATATCCCTGAAGTATTTTAGTGGAACCCGGGAAATAGGGCGATAACTATAGACTAAGGTTATAGGAAGCGCAATCTCTTATAGAAAGAAATGGAATATCTCACTCTATCTTGCTAGGTCTCCTTTAGTAATCTATACACATGTGCAGTAATAACCCTTGGCTGACCTGCGATCACTTATTCTACCTAAGTTTATGAGTTTCAAGCCGGGCATTTAATTTAATAAAGCACTTTTCTAGGTTCCTCTTCCTCGCTGAAGTTACTGCAGAAAATAATTAAGCTTTCTGGTTGGTTTAGCTGACACAAATACAACTTAATACCTATATTAATAAAAGGATATCGAGCACTAGTACTAAGTCTAATAAAAGATACGCAACAAGGGGTTTCGAGAACTATTATTACAGGATTGCTTTATCTAAAGGGTGTAAAAGGGACACCACGCCTTGAAACCTGGTCAAGAACTCCGCTAAAGTTAGTTTTCTAGATCTAAAAAAACCGCTTATAAACTAGATAAGGGTCGATTAAAGATTAATTGTACAAATTAGCACCACAGTTACCAGGAATTTATTCGTAGTTTAGGCCGAAATATAGGGATCCCTTTCTGTATTACGTTATAAAGCAAAAATATTTAAAAACGAGAAGTACTCCCCTCGTACAGTTTGAGCCTAGAGATTAATTACGTGATTCATAGGTCTTGCGTATTTCCAAATCCAAATAAGCAGGGTTATAGTTAGTGCCCTAATATAAGGCTTTGTCACCCCTATTAAATTATCATACTTTTCGTGTGTGAGAAACTTTTTCAATATCACTAGACATTCTTTTAGATTTGAACAAATTCTAAGGTGGGTGTATCCCTTTTATTATCAAAGAGGTTAACGAGCAACTACTAAGGAGTTTATCAAAATGCAGTCTCCAATAGAACAGAGCTTAATAAGTATTCTACTCCAAACAAAAAGACTCAGTCTATATTCTGCAAGTTTGACCTATAATAAGTTTTTTAATTAAGTGGGTATTAGTACTTATTTTAATTTACAATCTCTGAAATTAAATAAAGTTCTTAAAGCTGCGGGGCTTGAATATAGAAAATTAACAAGGGTTGCATACTAGTAGGTAGCTCCAGGCCTAATTTAGAAAATATGTTAGTACTTTCTTCTATTCAGTTCCCAGGATCACAGGGTAGGCTAATCGTAGTTTAAGCAGACAGATTTTATGGATTCCAAGTCCTAGCTCTCTAATCTAATAGGGTATTTTCCTACTCAAGCTTCCTCATACCAAAGCAAGTTAAACTTGTAATTCAAGTTAGAGAGGTTTTTTTTAGATTCTTATACTTGTAAACTAAAAGTCTTAATCTTCAAGGTAATTTTAAATTTATTTAGAATTTAGTAGTTGTCAGGTTTGTACTCTCCTTGCTGTGATGCAGGAACTCCTGAAGTTTAAGGGGTCCTTATATTTTAAAGTTAAAGCCGGTTAAACAAAATTGAGGTCTTTCACATTATACGGAGTACTAAATAGGTGCCTCTTAAGGAATATCTGAGATTAGCCTTAGCTTCTATTAGACTTAGAATATACATTTATTAAGTAAAAGACTTAGCTATTATTTGGTTCCGTCTTTAGGTCTTTGCAATTCAGTAGTATTAAACTTGAAGGGTTTTCTTCGGCGGATGTCTATAAAATCAATATTTCTTCTTTTTATTTTCGAGAGTTACAGGGTTTTAAGAACCATAACGAATTCTGGGTCGGGGGTTTCAGGACACCTAGCACTTGAAAAAGTCAAAACTATTTTAAATTCTTAGGGTCAAATACTAAAAGAAAATATAAATAACAAAGTGAAACTCACTTGGTAAACTAGCAGTACTCTCCGAAAATTTTTATTTTATCCTATCTAACAGGATTCAGTCCCTTAATTTTTTAAGTTATGGCCGGGGATTCTAATTCTTCGTTAACAGTCTAATTAGATTTGACAACTTTGACAAGTAAGGATTTGCATTGAATTGGTTGATGGATACTTTTCCTTTTTCTGTTTCGTAGTTGGGCCCTTACTTTCCAATTTTAGCACTAGCTCATGGTTTAGAAACCAATGAAAATGTCATCTCTATTACGGGTTCTCCTTACTACTGTACCTTACTAGAATATTATAAAAATACGAGATTTCACTGGGGTAATACCAAGTCCTACTAACTCAAGGGCGCTTCCTAATCCGCTAAATTCAACTTCATAAGGTTATTACTTTGGTCACGGAAGCTTCTAAATCTCTGCCATCTGAAACAAATTCGTAGCTTTTTTTAGTGCTCTAACTTAGCGAAAGCCCTATCCGCCAGTACTTATATATCGGGAGTTTGAAGGGAAAGTGAAGCTATAGTTTTAGCCCGTTCCTATAGATTGACTAGAAGCTGGTTCTTTAGTTAAATTGCTCGGTAGTAAACTGCAGTCTCTTCCTTGGCCTAGGCTTACCTGTTAAGTAGAGTATCACTTTTATAGAAACAAGAGCATCCCTTACTAATTTAGGAACAAGCAGGTCTTTTTAACTAAGTTATTAGTCCCATAATAAAATACCCTATTTCGCTTTATATCATACTTTTTTTTGCTGGAGTTTTATTCTGGGAGTTTTTATATTTTTAAGTAAGGAAACCCTTCTATTTATATCAGGAAAATCCAGTTAGAGAACAAAAATCGAATACCTATTACTTTTTAAGCGCAGTTACGGGTGTAAGACATTCTAGCCGCGGGTATTATGAAGAGGAAAGATAGCTATCGGGATACAGAGTTCAATGCGGACTAGGAGTATTGTGCTTTTGAAGAGTATTATATCTCTTAAATTAAATAGGAAAGGAAGACCGTGTATAAGATACACTGGTACAGAGTAAGCTACAGAGGGTAAAAACTAAGCCATTTAAGAATTTTTTAATTTAGTAATAAAGAGTAATAAAGAACGAAAACCACTAAAGAAGCTTTTGAATAGTAGCTTTGAAGGGGTTTACTTATCTTGATGGTTACTTCTTTAGTTAGTGCTTTCCCAGTATCTGTAATCTAAAATCCGATAAGTTTATAGAAAGCTCTCTTAAAATCAAAGTCCATTAATAACAAGCTTTCTTACTAGCGTTAAAAGGAAAGGTTCTGAAAGAAAAGAGGTAAAAAAAGTACTAAAGGAGGTCTTACAAAAAGCATTTATGAAAATCTCAGTTGTTATCGTGCTTCCTCTGTTTTGAAAGTGGGGCGGGGAAGGATTGAGGGGCAAAGGAAGTTCCTGACCAAGGCTGATCAAGATAAGAAGTAGGAGGATACCTGCAGATTGTGTATCAGCATTTCTTATTTCATCTGGGAATCAATACCCGTTTCATTCCGGACCATGAGCCTGCTTTTTAAAAATGAGAATGACTTAAATAGAAAGAATTCTCTTGCTACTAGAATATAGAATAGGAAAAGTGATGAATAAAGTAACAAAAATCTCTCTTTGTCTTTGCAGGTAAAGCGCAAGAAATTGAATAGAATTTCTTAGGGTTCGAATCCCCAGCAAACAGGTGTCAACTAAATCGCTTAAATAGAAGAAATTCCCTATTTATTATTTATTCCCGCCTCCCGAAATTCTATGCACAGTAACTCCACCTTCCTCTGATGAAAGCGCCTCCTTTTTCTAAAAAATTTATTCGGTAGAGCTTTTGTCAATTGGATCTGATGACATTGGTTATAATAGCTTTTACAGTTCTCTTCTTTGGAATCAGCATAGAAGAAGCTTACTATTCTTGAAACAGAGGCAAGATTTATCTTGGCAACCGCTTCTTTTGGAGACGGATGTCTCTCAATTCCTACTCTTCTCTCCTCTTTATATGTGGTCAATCCTGTATTCTATTAGAAGATCTTTCTCATAAGGACATACTCACTGAATTTCTACTTTAGGATCCGGTCAATCTAAAGGTAGAAAACGCGAACAAGATTCAAATTCCTCGCTATGATTCAAGTCTTAGTTATTAACTTAAAGTTAGCAAATATAGGTAATAAGGCAGGGCTTTCATAGCTAATGCAAGAGAAGGCCTCTATTATTATCCTGTACGGCTTTATAGGCCTTTCATTTTTTTAGTAAAACAGAAGCCGAAGTTACAATTTTTGATATTCCGGATTAAGGCTGGGTAAGCAATACAGAGCATAGATCCCATTTAATATCTTTCTATTTGCCTTTTCTTCTTAGTCGGGCATTTTCCTTAGTGCTTAACTAGACAGGATCTGAGGTGTCTACTAAATAGAAAAGAAATGGAAATCAATATCTTTGAGAGGTTAATTAAAGAAAAATGTTGTTATAAAGGTAATCTTGAGGGACCCGGTGTTTAAGACTAAAGCTAGATCAAGATACGGATATAGAAGGGTAGGTTAGGTATCAAGATTAGGGGCCTGTAGGAGTATAGCAACTAAGAGGATACAAATACTGATACAGAGTAGGAGTCCAGGTAAGAGTAGAGGTATAGCTATTAAGAAAAGTTTCAAGAAATGTGGGTAGAACTGAGTCTAGGTATTCAGAAGGGGATACACAGTAAGTCAATATGAAGTTGGGGTAGGTGTAGAGCCAAGAGTTTAGTCCTAATCTGGGTTAAGTCTTAGATATTTTACAATTTTATCGTATATAAGGTTTAAGTGGATACAAAAAGGTTTCCTTAAGTTAGGTTTAAAGGTTCTAATTTTTTAGTATAGGAGCAGTTTCCTTTCCGGTGTGCTAATATGATTTAAGAAATTAGAGTTGTTTGGAGAGTTACTATTTCTTTAATCTATTTTAAGCACGTCTAGCCATTAACTTTGACCCTTTTTCAAATTCAAATGAATCAAAGTTCAATTACCTTTAATTAAGTTTTAGGGAGTTTTGATAAGAACTAATTAAAAGTTTCTGTCGTAGTATCTAAACAGGGAGTCGGAGTTTATTATATCTAGTATAGGAAAGAGTTCTGTGCTCTCTCACCAAGCTAGCGCCTTCATTTTGTCTGGAATACTAGAAGTCTGCTTTTAGTATTAATGTCCTGTAAGAAGGGCTTAGGTTTTTTGACTTGAAACTAAGCTATTATAGCAAACAGAAAAGGAACCGAGCTAGCCAATTTCATGAAAAAAAAAACTTCTTGTTGAGGCTTAGGAAAATTTATATTAATTTATTAAGGCTTCTTTTGTTTACTAGAACTTACAAACCGCAAAAGGAACTGAAACTCTCCTTGCTTGTAAAATCCCTTAGAATAGAACTGGAACTGTACAAAACTCCCCCTTCTAAACTCCACGGCTTAGTTAGATTTTGATCTGCTGCAACTGAGTACCTATTCATTAAAGGAACTCCTTTTGGCTTATTAACTGCGTTAGGAAGAATGATTTACTAATGAGCCTCTAAGTTTTTTATCCTCCTTAGCAATAAGAACAAAAGACAAGAGGTATTGTAAATAAAGAGTGACTTCCCCTGCACTCTTACAAGAGTCAGTGTTAATCTAAAACTCCCTAGAAAGTTCGTTAATAGGTATCTTCTTAATAGAAATTTTATCGACTCCCCATACCATATAATATATTACGAGTATCCACTAAAAATGAATAGTCTGCTACCCGAGCCACAGGGCTTTTCTAAGGGCTTTAAAGTAGAAACATTAGGTCTTCTTATGCTAACTGGTACTTATCCTACGTCCCTATAAAGCCTATCGTATTTACTATTTTAGTATTCGTATTCTAGTCCGGTATTTTTTTTATAGCTAGTGAATAGATTTGTAATAGATATCCTAGGTAGTCTAGTCTTGGGATATTCCTCTTTCTTGGCTTAGGAGCTATTACTTTAGAGAGAATTAAGCCTTGTAGTGAATGGGGTTAATAGTTAAGCCTTCCCTTACTTATATGAGTAATCCGCTAAACCTGTTAAGATATAGACGGCAGATTGAAACTCTAGACACAGAACTTTTCTAAAGGTCTTTCTCTAAGAAACAGAAGTTACATCTTCGATATTCCAGATTGGGGTACTAGAATTTAGTAAGCACTACAGAACCAACACCACTCCTTATATCTTCTCTACTTTAACTTTGTTCGAAGGCATTTTCAATGAATAAGAAAGAAACATTTATGGCACCTTTTTTTTTGAATAACAAGATCTAGACCTACAGCATCGCAAATATCTGATAACCTTTTGTTCTACTAGCAGTTTGACTTACTAACTTACTAAAGAATAAAATTAAGAATTCTGTGACCCTAAAGGAATAACTTTTTATATTCCCTTATTGTGGAAGCTTGGAAGAAAAGTTATAAAAAATGAAACTAAGGATTGAGAAATATCATCCTTTTCATAGACAGTTATAGTGCAAATAGGCAATTTTCTTACTACACAAGATTTAGATAATCGGGGGAACCTTACTTATAATTTCAAACCTTGGAGTATAAAACTGTAACAGCAAATACTCATTTCTATGGGTTAGAGCCTAGTTGTAGCTCATTCACTAGAGCGTAAAGCCACCTTATAATACCCAGTAAACTTCCGATCTTCAATTGATACTAAAAGTAATAGAAACAAACCTATTGAAATTTCGTGTATTAAAGGATGATTTGTTCCCGGGGGTTTCCTTACCATATCCTTAGTGGAAAATCTAACTAATTTGTTGTCATGTGCAGTGCAATACCAAGACTATCGACCAAATCTTTTAATATAAGGAATGCGTAAAAGCTTCCTTTATAGAGCCCCCCTTTTTTTATAATGCTCCCTTTATTGTAAGTTTTGTCATTTGGGTAAAGGTCTTGGATAGAAAGTAGAAGTTAAACGAGTTACTACTAGTAGCACGTTCTCTATAACCCTAAATAGCGAAGAAGCTTGGAGTCGTTTACTCAAAAGCAGGTTTAGGGCCCCGTATACCTATCTAAATAACTCCGGTATATTAACACGTAAACCACTGAGTAGTATATGACTTACTTGGACCTGCCTTATTAAATTAAAATAAAAGTAGGATTCTAATAAAGAAAGTCTTTTTTTTCTCTTGTAAAACCTATAAACTTCACTAAAAAAGATATCCCTTATTTGCCTTATTTGAAACTTTTCTTTTACTTCATTACT
This sequence comes from Pelargonium tetragonum, assembly GCA_036897445.1. Classification (NCBI taxonomy): domain Eukaryota; kingdom Viridiplantae; phylum Streptophyta; class Magnoliopsida; order Geraniales; family Geraniaceae; genus Pelargonium; species Pelargonium tetragonum. Next base: position 2,841 of record JAYMTL010000135.1, on the reverse strand, counting down.
AGAACAGAATAAAGAACTTGACTTTTAGTTTTAACTCTTTATTATACTCCTTAACTGCCTATAACCGGAAGTAATACAGTAACACTATGAAGCTCTAACAGAAAACAACTACGACACCCCTTAACCTTCCTCTATTTACTAAATATTTAGTGTGCTTTACTAGAAAACTGGAAACACTTTTTAAAGGGGGAACACAGAACAAAAGTAAACTCCTACCCTATAGCACCCTCTATTTCTATCCCGGATACCCTAAACAAGTAGTACACAATACCTTATAGACCCAGCTAAAGCTTACTTTTGTACTGCCTATTTTCTCTAGCCTCTGTTTCAGACTCTGCAGCTTACTCTGTATCTTGACAGCCCAGCCCCATACTTGCAACTTCATTCTATAATTCTAGGTAAGCTAACTGCTAAGGATAATACCCGGAAAACCTTTACTCAAAAGGGTAACCTCGGCAAAGGGCCTTATAAACCCCACCTTACTTTAGGGTCCCAACCTCAATCTAAAGAAACTTGCCTGGGAAAAAAACTCTCTTATAGAAGTCTGATACACTCCTATATATTCTATATTTTGACAAGTAGTAAGCAAGCTAATAGACTTCCCTAACAAGACAGTAGCTAGAATAACTCCAATAAGTATAGTAAGCTACAAGACTACAAGGGATACAGTAGGTAGTACGGGCAACAAGAGGGTCCATAACGAGAAAAAAACTAAGACAATAGGTATGGCCAAAAGGAAGACTAGAGTTCCTGAGAGTAAGACTAAGATACAGAGTAAGAGTATGACAGCTCTTAAAATAGTGATACAGGGTTAGGCTTTCAAGAAGGCTTTATCTCTAGTGGGGAAATTTTTTAGGTATTTAGGAAGAAGCTGCAGACGGAGAGTTTAGGTCTGACTAATAGAGGTATTGCGGGAAGCTACAGAATTCGAGTGCAAGTATAGCTCTAATGAAAATTGAGAGTAAGAATAACAAGAGTAAGCTAGGTCGCTGAGAGTAGGTCCAGGTAATGTAATTAAGAAACAAGGTATTCAAATAAGTTAAGTATTTTCTACTAGTCAGGCATAGAAATTGATAATATACTTTCTGCGTATTCTGCTTTTTTTATTTAGTATCTGAGATGTTCCCATCTATTTCTACAAGGTAAGTAGAATTTGAATTCCCGGTTTTTACTAAACCTAAACTAAAGGAGCACGGGTCTCCAAGAAATGGTTAATTAAGCCTAAACTTATAATCTAAGTAAGGAATTTTAAGTAGAAAGTTGCCTTTTTTCCTTAGTGTCTCCTAGTTTTAAAGCAGATAGTCCTTTTCGAGGGCTTTCTTCTACTTTAACTCTTGGTTGGGAGCTATAAACCCGCAGATGTTTAAACCTTTTTAGGCCTCAAAGTCTATTAGGAGGCCTTTTTTCCATTGTTAGAAAGATTTAAGGAATCCAACCAAAAAGAGTACAAGTAAAGGAGAATTGTCAATCCAAACAAGGAGTTCTCTTTGTAATCTGCACAAGTAAATACTATAAAAGTTCCTAAAAGGGGGTCCCTAATAAATAACTCTCTCTATCTCGAGTAGAGTGTACCAGAATTCTATTTATATAAAAGGATAGGATTCCTTTGTTAGTTTATTAAAGCGATAAAGAGTTTTTAAGGGACTTGGGTTTATAGTCGGAGAGCACTTTCTTCCATTATTACAGATAATAAATAAGGATGTTAAGAAATAAATGAATTCAAGCTTAAAGTTTCCGGTAAAGATTGTTTCCCAGTTTAGTTTAAGAGAGAAGTAGATTTAGCAAGATTTTCACGTGTTTTGCGACTAGAACCTATGCCTTACTGTACTTTACTTTGTGTTCTGTTATAGTTTCTAAGTAAGGGATCTCTTACTATATTAGGCGACTTGAACTTTAGTATCTAGGGATATTGAGTGTTGCTCCTGTGTTTCCAGTAAGGACTATTCTATTTTATAGTATATGAAGGGAAGCTTGTTTTAGTCTCTTTATGAATCTAAGGTAGAGGGTTTTAGCTATTTAAGTTTATAGTAAACTAAGGTAAGAGTACAGGCTGCAACAGGAAGAATCCTAGTACCAATAAGAAAGGTATTATAGCCCCTAAGAGTAAGACAGATAGTATGGCAGCTATGAATAAGCTAGAGAAAGAAGTAAGTCAGTAGGAGTAACAAGGAAGTTATATGAAGAAGTGTGCGTGGTGAGAAGGTTTTCAAAAAACACTTTTTGGGAATATTATCCGAAGTCAATCTCTTAAGAAGTCTTTCTTGTTTTAGAATTCCTATACAAATTAAGTCTCTTCCAACGAGGATAAGTAAAGAACACGAAAGCAAAAGAAAGGCTTTTTTACTAGTGTCCACTAAAGGAAAAAAGGTGGCCCTTATTTATATAAATAAAGAGTATCCCTAAGGGCAAGTGAATCTAAGGATAATTGAAGCTCTTTATTAAACCAAAAAAAAAGTACTCTTGAAGAATAGGAAATTTTGTTAAAGCCTCCCCACACAAGTATAAAAATAAGGTCTATTTTTAATTAGTTAAGGATGTTTTGTAAATCTGTCAAAGTTTTGAATCTACGCAACTCCACCCCATTCATGGTAGTATATGAGGTTCGACTAAAGTTAAGGTTCTTTTGTTAGACACTTTGCCTTTATTAAGTCTAGGGTTTCATAAAAAAGCAGAGAATAAATAGTGTACCTTTACAAGTGCAAGCTACTGGAAGTAAGAGTCAACCTGGTAGTTACGGACTATAAGACACAGACAAAGTACTCGAAGAGGAATACGAATATCCTAATTTGTGTTATACTTTTCGTTCAGGACAAGACGAAAACTTCTAAGACTTTAATATTC
>JAYMTL010000134.1:0-51778 GCA_036897445.1 Pelargonium tetragonum | reverse complement strand
CTTCTCTATTTTTATTAACGGGAATCTCCTAACTGGATAGCACTTATTGACACTGAAGCATTGTACTATCCTTATATTTATTCTCAACTCAAAATTATCTAGACTCCAAACAAGGAAACTAGCATCCATAAGGGGGTCCTTAATATTGTTACAACAAGCGGCTTCAGGGGATTCTTCTTATGGGGTTTTACAAAAGAAATCCAGGTAAGAGAACAAGAATAGCTTAAATTAAAGATAAGGAGAGCCTCTACTAGACTAGGTAGTGTAATTTCAGGAGGAATTGAATCTAAATTCTAGGAATATTCCTCTATTTACTTTAAGAATGCGCCTTTTAATGAAAGAAATAAAGTCAAACTGTTCTAAACTTATATCTTTAGTATCCCCTTAATCTGAATCTCTTTTTTCTAGTAAACTCTGGTAACTAGTTAGAGTTCTTTGTGTTAAAGCGATATGCTATTAGGAATCCCGGGGTTTACTTACAAGGGAAATCGTGCTATAACTAGCTTGACTTTGGGTGGTGAGGAATCGTGAGGCTCCCTTTTATAGTAGACTTGGTTTTATGTTTTATAAATATTGAGTAATCAAAAGAATTCCGCTAAGTTCTAGAGCTTTTCCTTTTAAATTTTAAATAAGAGTTACTTACTCTAATTAGGGTACAAGTTATGGGTTTGAGTATTTCATAGAGCTGCATTAATGAGAACTCTTCTTCCTTAAACGAGAGCTGGTGTTAAATAAAATATTTACTTGTGCGAGCTCTTTATTTCAGGGCAAAATGAAAAGAGAACCCCATAAGTAGATTTCCGGCTTTCCGGGGGTAGATTTGCAGCTAGAAGTTAATTTATTATAAGCAAAAGGTCTGTTTTTACCAGATAAAATGTAACCAAGTACAAAATTTTAGTAACCAAAACATTCGCGTAATTTTGTTGATAACTCTTTTCAGAGGTTTTTATTAGAATATTACTTACTTTTTATAAATTTTATGGTATGGATTTATAGATAAGGGCCTGAAGTTCCCTCTTGAAAAAGAAAGATTTCTTTAACTTCGTTACCTTTTTAAGGTATTTCCGTCATATTTCTCGTTTTTATTTCCTTAGAAACACTCCAAAACTAGGAAGTTTAATTCATATTGGATTTTTGTAGCCTACCATGTCAGTAGATATAGACACTTGCGGAAAAGTCCTGCCAAAATCAGAAAGTCTTGAAAGAGAGAGCTTCTAAGAAAAGGTTCTAGTGTAGGGGAGAACTCGTTTTTTTTAACAGGGAAGTTCTTTTGCTTTCTTTTCTAAGAAAAAATGACTTTTAATGTTAATAATTTAAGGACTTCGCCTCTATTTCATCTCCCTACAAGGCTCAAAAAGAAATAAGAAAAAAGAGCTTATTCTACCCATTTGAATAAGAGAGCTGCTTCCTTTATGGGTATTCCTTTACTTCACTAAGATTAGTTGCAGTCTCAAGCAAAAAGAGGCCCTAAAAGCGCTGTGAGTTCTTGACTAGAACTTTGCTTTCAATTTTTAACACTTAAAAGAAAAGCTCTTACGTCTAGGATACGAGAACCCCTTATTTAAGTTCTCTTTAGAACAACCTTTTTGTAGGTAGAATATAAATAACACAAGAAACCCCTTACCTTAGATGCTACTAAATACTAAATCCATGGAATTTCTTTATCTTTTTTGTTGTATCAAAATCTAAATATTAGTTACTCAAAATTATCCAATGTATCTATACGGGAAGAGCTTTTATAACCCTATCGCCTTCTTTTGCCTATATGAGGGGATATCTTGAATACGAGTTTTCTTCACTATCTAAGTGATTTTGAATCTAGTAATTAGTAACACTATTGCTTATTCTTTTTCCGGAGCCCCCTAAAACTGCTTCATCAAAGCTTAACGCTATACTCTACTCTTTTATTCCTTATTCAGTACTCTCGTTTTGAATGACTCCTTTGCATCAGCTTAGTCTTCAAGTTCTTCTTCGGAAAAAGTAACCTTTTAAATCCATTAGCATTTCATGTTGCTTGCCTAGGTTCCTATACTATATATAGGAGATATTCTACTTTTCTTGTCCTACAGCCTTAGTCCTGTACCAAATCCTGCGATTCACGGATCTGATTTACTTACTACAGCTAGGAATTGCCTGCTCGGAGATAGGCTTGGTTAAAGGGTTCCCTCCTATCTCTCAATCGCACTAAAATATCTGAAAACCTTGTTCTACTAGTCACTTTTCCCATAATATTAAAGATTCAATCCCGACTAGGAAAGCGTAGAGTTCTAGAGAACGCTAGAAAAAGAAAACACCTATTCACAATCAAGTTTCTTATCTCAAAAAGGACTCTTTCGGTACCTGGGGAACGGGGTTGCTTTAACTCTATACATCAAAACACTTAGGTAACTTTTAAGCCAAGCCCTCCACTGTAGGACTTCGAAAAAAAAGGGAACTCTTATTCCGGGGTGTATCGGTGGGAAGAGCTTTGGGCTTTTAATCTAGCGGCCATAGGTTCAAATAGTGTTATACCAAAATGTACTTAATGCTACTTTGAGTTCTTTGTTCAAAGTCGGAGGGGTAAAAATCTCAGTCGTGAGTAAACAAGTCCTCTTAATGGGCCTAACCTTTGTGAGTCTAGATGTATCTTTTGTAACATTCGTATGAGCGAACGAGTATATATAATATCTTTCCTGGCAAAACTTAACTATAAGATTTTAGTACAACACGCGTCAAGTTAAGAGATTAAAAGTAGATTCTTATAGCAGATTGTATAAGAATTTTTGGCTTATAAAACTTGAGTTAGCAAAAAAAAGAAACTTGAAGAATACCAAGAGCTTATAGACGCACGGCTTTTATCTGTACGGGTTTTGCGACTCATTTAAGAATTAGGACTAACAAAGTCATTTTTGGCTAAAAGAGCCCTCACAGCAGAAAGTAGAAGGAATACTTATCTCCAAATCACCAACACCCAAAAGCGCGGACTGCAACCTTGTGGAGTTGACGGTTCGAATCCTATGATCTCTACTTAATTTGTACGTAAACTTATTTCTTCCTTAGGATTAGCCAGCTGCTTGTGCCAGTAATAGGAACTTCCAAGGAGTTTGCCCTAAGAGAGTATAATTCGAGTAGGGTTAAATTGGAAAAAAATAAGGAATCCCCCTTTTTGTCTTAGTAATTCTTTTTTCTTCTCGAATCTGTATATGTCTAGTCAGCCTCTATGCTATATCCAGGAATTGGACTTCTTTGACAGAATTTATAAGGTTCAGCTAAGATTTTCATATTCCCTTATGTATGGGTTTACTTTAAGATAGGGGTGCCTAGTATAATCGTCTTAAATCCCAAGGTTTTTAACTAAAGAATCTTAACCACATACAGTAAAGCTTTTGATAAAAATGAGAGCCGTGTTTACAGTAGGGGAATCCCTGTATTTATGGGAAGTTTCTTTCTATAGTCTGCCGCTTTGCTAAATAAAGACGCTTTCTCCTATCAATAAGGTACGGATTTGCTTACACTATACATTGTATATTCTATTAAAGGGTATCTATAAAAACGGGAATCTATTTTTGACACTAAGTTTCCACCGCAGCACTTTCTTATATAAGGAAATAAATAATATAGCCCAGGAAATCCTTTTTATGATATAGTTTTGTTGAAATCTCTCGATATGAGAAATTTAGCCGCAGTAAAGGAAGAGTCCTCTATAAATATGGAGGATACTCGGATTCTTCTATGACATATTGGTAGAAAATCCTTGCTTTAGCGAAACAATTAATACCTATTAGAAATTCTTAATTCGCGTATGTAATAAGCTTTTACTCGATAAAGGACATGTAACGCCTACTAATACAGGGCACATAAACGGGACTTCTAATTAGAAAGTAGTAAAATAAGGTTTATAAGGAGAAAAGGCAAGATTTATCTTGTGTTATGTTTTTATCATTTAAAGAGGATATAGCCTTAATTGATTAGGAGACAGTTATACTTACCGACGGAAGCGTAGCGAGGTAATGCGTAGTATTAGTAGTTTTAGATATACTGACTTACGTTATATAAGCACGCTTCTTCTTGACCTTGACTTGCCCTCTTAACCTGTGACTCTCTATCTGCATACCAAGCTTTTTAGCTATACCTAGACTAGTCCTTGTACGACTCCGTATCTGTATACTTCTCTAATAACCCAGACCCGTCTTCTTAAGCGAGATTACCGGCATCTTGTTGCCTATGTTGCTATTGCCTCTAGCTATATACCGGTATTACACAGTATATTAGTATATCCTTTGTTGTTATACTATCTTTTCAATTTATTGCTTAGTTATTAGGTAGTTTTGGTTATAGATTGGATAGGAATAGAGCGGAGTTAAGGTTATTGTACTCTAGGAGGGGACTTAGCCTGACCCGTAGTTTTTTCTCTCTAAAAAGCAAGGGATTTAAAAGGTAGAGTTGACATAAAGTAGTAGAAACTTACAAGCACTTTAAACTAATGAAAAAGAAAGAATTTATAAAAACTTTAGCTTTGTTCTTTCTAATCCCTATCCCTTGTTACAGGCTTTTTAATTAAGGAGTTGCTCGTGTTACTTCCTAAAGCAGTTAAACTTAGAGTATAAAATGAAAGTTTTCTTATTTCTTTCCAGTTTGAGGAAGGGGGGAGGGTTTTAAAAAGAAGTTTTTTTCTATTAGTTTTCTAAAGGGGCCTTTCTTGTTTTGTATAAAAATTGTTTAATCTATGTACAAGGGCTGAGTTTCCTATACATTCAAGGAAATTTATAATAAATCCTTAATTTAAAGCAACCTAAAAATTCAGATGAAAAAGGAATTTTACATAGCCTAGAAATTCTTGGATTCTATCTTAGACTCAAAAGGGAAATTCAACTTAAATTTTGAGGATGTCGAGCTCTCGTTATAGGGGGTACCTTATTTAGAATTCTTGTGCTTTTCTTGGCTTGATTAAAAAAGGGGGCTTTAGTACTAATTTATTCACTACTTGTGGGACTCCTGTTTTAGAATAAAGTGAGAGAAGAAAAGTTCTTAAGGTTAAAATCTCCTCGGGAATATAACCCGCTTCGTGTACGGGTATCCTATACTATGTGTATATTCTTTACTAGTTTGCTAAGTGACAATTAACTCTTTCTCTGATATAGTTAAAAGTGGAGGAAGCCGTTTAAAATAGGGGAAAGTAGTTAATAGAAATCGCGTTAACCTTTTACACGGAATTTCAGAGTTCCTGCAGTCCCTAATTAGGGGGTATCCTTGTCCTGTTTTTTTAGTTAAAAGGTGCTCTTAAGTACCAAAGCGTTTATTCAAATAAAAAGACTAGAAATCCGTTTTTAGCCAACAAGTTCTAAAAGAGTAAAGTGTCTACCAAGCTAGGTTTCATTCTACCTAAGGAGTCACTCATATAAAAGAAAGACCTATTATTAAGGATCCACCAGACTTCTCACAAAAAGGCCAGAGTCATTGCGATTCCCAATATATTGAAGAGGCTTTTGAATCTCCTAAAATCACCTAAGTTAAGTTTTGGTATAGCAATCAAACAAGGTTTTCATGGACTCTTTCGCTTTTTGAGGCAATTGTATTAGAGGGCTACTCATACTCAAGGGAAAATTTTACAAAACTGAGACTAGACTTAAACCTATGCTACTCTGTCCTTTTGATTTACTAAACTAGGGGCATAAACCGCCAAATTCTACAGACAGGAGAAAGCATTACCCCTTATACTGTTAAATGTGTTCCTAAAAAAGGGCTTCTTATAGACGTATTCTTTTCTCTTTTTTAATTACGGAGTTTTTTAAGTTTTAAGAAGGTTTTTTTATAGGACTTACCCCTTATTCTTACGTAATAGTGATCTACTAACGAAGGATATAAAAATAGAACCTGTTTAATGGATGGGTCACCCTACGGGTTTACTAAGAGTAGGGTTCTACGTTTAACTTCTTAGAGGTATAAAAACGAGAAACCCTAAAGTTTGAGAAATAGGAGAGTCCCGGAGGATTCTGCCAAATCACCAAAAGACTCCGAAAAAGGGTCTTGGCTAGGAATTGAATTTCTTTTGTGAATATTAAATATTACAAGATCGTGTTTAGAGGATTTGGAAACTTTAGTATTTAGTAACTTTTATTATAACTGACAAGTGTAAATAAAATTGACTTAGTATTCCTGCAACAAACCTACTAGATTGCTTCTTTTCTTATTATGAAATTTAAAGTAACGGTAGCTCATCATTGGCAGTAGAAAACTTTCTTTTACGGGGATACCCAGTTCTAATTTTGGAATTTAGTATTTCGAAATCACTTAAATAGTAAATAGATAGGCTCAGTTAACAACAGTACAAATTCAAAGGGGCTGCTTTTTGTTTGATTTTTAAGACGTAAAAGGAATAACTACGAATTTTGGGACCTACTTCAACGAATGCAAAATTAGAAACTCAAACTCTAGAAATGCTGAAAAAGCTAAGTATGTCCAAGATCTTTTTATAATACTATAATGTAGAAATGACAGTTCTTAGGTGGAAGCTTTGAAGCTCCAATTTATACTTGAGAGTGTCACTATAAATAAAAGAAATAAAGCTAGATCCTGGGGTTACTATACAAAGCTCCTAGAAGCGTTAAGGAAACAAACTTACGGGCACTGCCTAACTTGTAAGAATTCTAAAAACTAAAAGGAGCTTGACAAAGAAACTAAATTTATCCTATGGGTTATTAAAGAAAAGTAATAGACTAACCCCGTTAAAAATTTTTTTATACAAGTAGATATTGATTTAAGAGTCGTTGTTTCAAACTAAAGAGACCCTTCTGCAGTAAACTTAAAATAAAATTTAATATAATACATACAAAAGTATCCCCCTTATATTTTAAACCTGAAAAAGGAATCTACAAAATCTAGTAAAAATAACTAAAGAGGAGAAAAGCCCTTTCTAGGCGGCTATCTACTAGCAGTAAAACCTCTAGGATTCCCTTTTTGATAAGCACAATCAGATGGAGACTTTACTACAGTATAAAAAAGAAACCAAACAAACTTTTCTAGGATTTACCTTGTTTTCAGGACCTTTTATTTATAACAGAAGATCATGATAATGGCTAACAAGAACTACTTCGTTTACTTGGATGACATTTTTCTTTAGAAAAGTAGAATGGGAAACTTGGAACTACTGCGAGGACCAAATTAAGTAATAACAAAGGGGTTTTGCTTATATCTTATATGTTGAGTATAAGTTCTTGCTTGTGATTAGCAATAATACTAGGTGAAGAACCTTGGTTACAATTCTTAGTTCTATCCTCTCAAAAAGCAAAGGATTAAAAAAAGGAGCCCCTAGGTGTGAGGTAAAAGTATAGGGAAATACTGCAAAAAGAAAAAGAAAATCCACTAAAATCTAATTACTTTAAAGAAAGGAGTCCAAATTCTTGGGTTTCAAATGCTTTATACAATACTAATTTACTTTTTTATCTAAGTCTAAATGTATTAAAATAAGCCCCGCCTTGAGTGTAAGAACTAAGAAATTAACGGTTTTACCTATACACCGCAACCTCAAAAACTACTAAGAAATTTGGCATTTTTTTTTCTAAGCGACTTGCTTTTATTTATTTTTAGAAAGTTTTGAATCTACAGTAGGTAGAAAGAAGAAATTTTTTGTGTTTAATTAAAAAGTATCCTTAAGGCAAAACCCTTGATATCAATTTCTAACTGCCTCCCCTTACCATTTACAGTGTCCTAATCCGAAGAAGAAACTCCCAGTCTCCAAGTTTTCCTCTCCTGATTTTGTACCTGCTTTGAAAAAGGTAAGCCAAGAGTTCCGCTATTTTTAGGGTAAGGCTGGTTACATAGGAATCCCCTTAGAAGTAGGACACACTACTCTTTCTATTTCTTTTATATGTAGTTCTGCTCCGCTTGTATAGCTATGGACCCCTTAACGTACACTGTACTTAGATTTATCGGTGAATTCATAGTCATCTTAATTGATTATAATAATTAAACTTACAGGAGTCAAAAATGTTAGTAGTACGTGCAACTTTTAGAAACCAGGTTTTAGTTAGTGCTCCAAACTGCGTTATAAATAAGTTTCCAGGAGAAACTCTAGCTTAGTTAATACTTTAGTAAAAGGCACGTTTTACAGCTTCTACACGGGTGCCCGCGGATGGATTCTTTTTCTACACGGGTGCCCGCGGATGGATTCTTTTAAGCGTTAGGAATACAGTATACCCTTTTAGTTACTCGGGAGAAGTTGTCAAAAGAGAGGGGGCTAGGGATCTAGCAAAACCTTGTAAGAAACAAAAATAAGATAAGTGAACTTGAATAGATCTTTTTGAGTCAGATTGACTACCTTTTTTGTCATCCGAAGAAGGAGCAGATGTACCGGGGAGCTCCGTTTCCCAATTCTAATTTTTATGTACTGCAAAAATTTATAAGTACGAAAAAATTTGAAAAGGCTCCCTATTCTGGCTATCAGTGCTAGATCCATATGGATTTAATGAATATTTCATTTTGCAGGACTTCCTAAGAATAAAGCTTAAACTTTGTTCGCCTTGCAGTATCGTATTATAGGGCTCCGGTATAGAATAGTAATTCTTTTTCCCTTTTTTCTGAAAAGTAACACCTCACTAGTGCGAGAGAGCCTTGTATTATCTATATCTAGGAACTACTGAACGGATAGCTTTATTTTTAGAGTAAAAACTTCAATACATTTCAAAAAGACACAAACAAAAATCAAGGTATATAAACTCGTATTATAATACACGAAAACACTTATAGAATTGATTTGACATCTTATGTATTCTTATTTAGTTACTAGAATTTTGATAACCTGCTTGTTAGGCAGTAGTGCAAGATTCTTGCTGGTGGAAAACTGTAGTAAAAGACTTAGAGTCCCTTTTATGTAAATGACATTCGTTTAGGTATAATTAATTACTCTCGTTAATTCGTTCCCATAGTCTAAAGGTGTTTAACTCTGCTTTTTGTCATAAATAAAAGAGAATGCCCTCTTGTTTAGATTCTAATTCTTTGTACTTCGAGTTAAGCTCTTTAGGTGTACTGGAATTTAACGGGTAAAAGGCTCAAGGCCCTCTATTGAGGAGTATCCGAATAGGGGTTACCCACAACCCTTTATATTATAGAATTAAGAAATTTCTTACCTATTTTTAAGCGGGCTATAACTACGAGGAGTCTAACTGCACTGCTGGTGAAAAATCTACAATAAAGAACTAAGGCCGCTTTTAGTTAAAAGCTCGCACAAGAAATTCTCCACGGTTTATAGAACAAGAAATCGCTTAGATAGAATAAAATTCTTAAGTTTCTATAAATCTACAGCGAATAAAAGCTACTAAAGAGGTCCAGGTCTAGTAAGTATTCCTAGAGTACTCAAGTAAAAAGGAATTCTGGGATATCCTATTGTTCAATTCGCCGAAACTCCTACCTTTATTTTTGTATTATTTCCCACTTTGGACGGATACATTCATTCAAGCAGAGGGAGCTCTTTATCGGTATATGCTATGCTACTTAAGGGGAGAAAACCAGATCAGTACGCCATTAGATATACTTTTGGACAATCCTATATTTATTAGAAGCCCTCAGAAAGAATTTGTAGAAGAATTATTGCTTACGTATTTTAGTTAGGTCAAAATTAAGGAGGACCTCGTTGTATATAAAGTAATTGCAACTAAAAATATCGAAAATCAAACTTTGCTGAATATTAAGACTTTGAGCCTCTTTTTGATTTGATAGTTAACTCTTATGGTCTAGCTGTTATCAAGCCAAAGGACCTTTTTGACTTTTAAAATAGAGAACTATAGTTTTGACAAGCCTAAAAATAAAAACTCTACAAGGAGCAATGTCCCTTTTCAGGCACAACCTTCTCTCAGTAGCTATATAAATATCCTAGTTACACAAAAGAAATGCGCAGCTTTCCGTTTTGGGGTTTACGCATTTAAGAGACTCGTTTTCTCCCAGATTTATGCTTTAGGTGAGGGATCCCAGGTTCTAATAAGAAGTAGAATTCCTTTTTATTAAAGAATTAAGGTTAAGGAACTCTATTCCGATACTTGTAGTAAGAAAAACCCCTATAGTCCTTTAAACTAGAACCTTTGTAAGAGCTCCTTTTCGTGACACAAATTCCAGAAAAACCTTGTTAGCCTTAAGCACCTAAACCTTCTATTTTTAATAAAGTCTTTCTAAGCAATTAAACTTACTTTAGATTTACAGAACACTAAAGAAACATTTTTTACATTATAACAAGGAAATCCAACGGCTTTTACTTTGGGAAGCTGGAATAAATTTTTAGTGTAGACTGAATTTTTGAATGCCCTTGGTTCGTAGCTAGATTCGTGTGCTTTCTTACAAGTTTAGTCAATCTAATTGAAATAGGAACTTCACTTGAGCGTATTGATTAAAATTAGTATGTAAAACAGAGTTGGCTCGGTTACCTCGGGAAAATCTCAACCAACAAGAAGTCTGCAGCCTCACCCCTCTTCTTACTTATCAAAAAGCCCTTTACATGGAACTTATATGACCACCTTATGCAAAGCTTTACTATTTACTTTACTATACAGGGGCTCTATCTTTATTTAAAATTACAAATTAATCTCCTTTTTGCCTTTTCCTTACTTTCTTTACTAAAAAGATTTTAAGTCTCCTTCTTTGTTATAGGCGTAATCTTACGGAAAAAGAAATACTCAAGAAAAGAACTTCTGAATGAGTAAGATACAAAAGCTTTTTCTTAAGAAGTTATTCTTATGCTCAACGGGGTTTTAACCTAGTAGACTCTTTTTTCTTTAGAATCATTCTTTCTGCTTCCGGTTAAAGTTTCATTTTGATAATTACTTATATAGTTATAGTAGATTTTATTATTAAAGTAAGTACTGAGGAAGCTACACACACCAGCAGCCCTTAGAATAATAGCTCTAATAAATAGAAATGAAAACGAAAACTCAGCAACATTCATGCCAAAAGGTTCCAGGCGTATTACTATTAAAGTATACGTATAACCTATTTTAACTGATAGCCGGGAATTTTTAGTCTTAAACTTTAAGAGAGCCCTTGACCTCTCGTTAGTACCCCTAACCTAAGAAAGTAGATTCTTATTCGTTAATAGAAAGTTCATTTATTGCTGTTAGATTAGAACCGCTCCTTGTCAGAAATTTACAAATAGACTTTTCTTCGCACGAATTATACACAAATACTATATTAAACTTTACTGCTATAAACCCTTACAATTTACAATTAAAAGGCGGCTTTAATACTTTCAGTGACCTGAAATAAGTTCAATAAACTAAGAATGCGCTTCTCAAAATCAAACTAAAGAGCCCGGAGATTCAAAACCCTTTTTAGGTGAAAGTAGTTCGGTGAATAATTTCGTGGAAATTTCTTGGCAAATCCCCTTTTTTATCTGGTATCAAGTTTTTTATACGCTGAACACGTAAAGCTCTAGGATTTTGCATGAATCCAATTCAGTAGGATACCCTTTCCTGGATAATAGTGAATACTAATACATTTACCCGTCGGCTAGAGCAGCGCCTTGTTGTTAAAACGGAAGGAAACTGCCTAAAAAAAAATCACTCTTTCTTTTGGAGGCTGCTCTATATATATAGATAGCTTTGAATACTTTGATTATTATAGGTACTTTTTTTTTCTCTTAACAATTTCAAAAATGTGCTTTACTTTTTAAGATAAAAACGCCCTTACTTTTACCCGTTTACTCCTAAGTTTCTCTTCTTCGAAGGTTGGGGTACCCCTTTAGATTAAACGAGACAATAGCTTTTCTATCTAACCTGTGGGAGATCGTCGAGAATTTATATACATATGAGTTTCATAATGTTTAGGCTAATACTATTTCAACTTTCTTGCTTTTTACGGAAACAGCGGCTAACAGGGAATTTCCAGTCTATTAGGTTTCTTTTTCTTAGAGTACTGTTGGGTTTCGAGGGGCATACCACAGGGCTCGAATAGGGGTCTGTTTTTGATAATAAAGCCGCAAATGTAATGGTATCAAAACTTCTTTTTAAGTAGGACGCACAGATGCTTTTTACAGGAGAAAAATCCTTCTAGAACCTAGAGATTTTCTTACGCTGTTTTAGTAATATCAAATTGTCCTTCCAGAATTCCGGGAGTGCTCTATTAGTTATAATAAATATTAACAGAAGTAAAGGAACTCCTTATTATTTGTAGAAGATTTTGTAAGGGCCGCAGCCAAGGATCGTTTTATATAAGTATATCTCGCTTTTGTAAGGAGCCCTGAAAAGAAGAGTAATTTATTAGATCTATTCAAATTCTTGCAAAAAAGCTAAACTCGACTCCGGGCACTCCTTTTACTTGTCATATAAAGAGATTAAAAACTCTTGTCATTAGAGTGCTATCCTTTTTGCTATATAATTGGCTGCCTTTTTAATGTCTGCTTGAGCGGTTAGTAACAACTTATATAAAAAGCGGGCGCTCCTACCAAATATGCCCCGATTTTAGAACTTCTATTTTTGCTGCACTTAACTCTAATAGCATTCCGTGAGGCATAAAAACGGAAGAATAGGACTCTCTGGTTCTATACAAAATTTCGTTAGAAGGGATTCCTGAACTGAATACAACTTTAATAATTACTAAGGGCATTTTTCCTGAAGGATATTTTCTTGTGTAGTAGGTTTATACGAATTCTAGAAAGTATTAGAGCCGGGATTAAGAATACGTAAAAACTAGGAAAGAATATCCGAGACATGCTGATAAGTTACAAGGGGTATCCTATATACTATGCGCCAGAGCTAAAAGAGGGCCTTTCCTGGGGTAGCTTTGTCTTCTCGGTCTTACTTTTTCTCCTAGTTTCTCTATGGGAATCCTTGTGTTGTATTAGAAACCCCTAAGGAAAGCGTTTAACTTGTTGCGAACTGAGGGGATTTTGCTGAATAAAGATAAGTTTATTCTAGGACCGCTTATTTAAAAAAGAGGGCAAGCATAAGGTGACAATACTGGGCAAGGGAAGAGTCCTATTCGCATTCGATGGCGTTAATAATAAAAGCTTGACTTACAAAAGCAGCCGAGAACGTTAATCTGTGCTAAGAAAATTATCCGAGGAGAATACCTCTGAACAAGCCGAAAACTAATACCCAAGAAAGAGTAGACCCAGCGGCCATATGATCGTAGAAACCAAACCCTTCTAAATATATAAAGACAGGTAATATCCTGTTACACACAAAACGACTGAGTAGGTAAAGTTAGATACAAGAGTTGTTACTTACGAAATGAAATCTGTGCTTCACCTACTTTCATTTTGCGTCTACAAGCAAGTTTACTTTAAACTAGGCCGGTTATAAAGGAATATATAGGCGGGTGTCCGTCCCCCCATAATATACAAGCCGGTAATTCTTGTACCAAACATTTAGATCCTATTTAAAAAGAGGACAACCTAGATTTATATTTCACTATATGTGCCCTCGAGCATATACACTTTTAAAGTGCCTCTTCTATTATCTAGCTTAGGTAAAATTAACTACGAAAATCCGCTATAACTTAAGTCTAATTTTAGTCAAAAGCTAGACAAATGTAAATGTGCTAGATTTGCTTACTAACTTGTGGGTTTACTCTCCCAAACGAGGCGTCCCGTGATACAAATTAACAATTGTTATATCCTAAACTCTTTATAGGTTTTAATTTCAAGGAGCTCCTTTAAGGTAAGTTTAAGTCCTGAGGTGCCTTTATAATAGACAGGTGGTTCTTCTATAAAGTTTAGTCGCTAGGGAGTTCTTCCCTACAAGTAGATTAAAACTGCTAAGCATTCTTAACCAGGAACTCTTACTTAGAAGGGAATTACTCTAGTGCTCCAGGTCAGTTAGACTCTAAAAAAGAAAAATATATATAACTTATAAAAACTAAGACAAACATTAAGCTAAAAAATTGACAAGATACTCACAAAACTAGAATTATGCTGCTATTAACGAGTTTAAAACCCAAATATCTAATCTCAAGAATTCAATAAAAAGGTTTCGCAATAACTTGTTTTAACTACCAAACTGCATTTTATTTATATATTATTTACTACTTCATCGTAAACCCGAGTTTCTCGTCTGATTTAGGAGAAACAAAAGCTAATACTAAACTTTTCTTTAGACTTTAGAGTCTCTCTCAGTTTCTTTAGTTGGGGATATATAACTCAAGAAGTTGGGTGTCCTGTACACTCCGGAATTCTTTTCCCTTAGTTTGGAATGTAAAAGGTTTTCCTATCAAAAGTTCTTACTCGATTAAATACCTAGTTGGGGAGTTCCCGAAGTAGCTTCCTTGTAAAAAGGAGGCCTAGACATGCCCTTTCTTCCTTTTAGTGGCTGAGATAACAATCATGTACCAGAAAGAATTAAGAAAAGCCAGGCATTTGTAGCGTGTTGTAATTTTAGTTTATGACAATCCTTGAGCCGATTTTTGGTTTCTTGATATAAGTAAATTCTTTATTTAGGGCACATATTCTGCGTGGAACACGGGCTTTTAGTTTTCCTTTTGCTTTACCCTACCCAGAATATAGGGTTTAAGACAATCTCCGAAAATAAGAAAGAATTCTATGTATTTATAGCCAACCCGGTTAGAGTTATTTGAAAAATAGGTAGGAATCTTATATAGACACAAGTTACTGTCCTATTATACTCTATTTTTGTGAATTAAGTAGAAGACTTTACAGGAGTTTCGCTCTTTTTTTTTATTTATGTAGTAAAAGCTTTGCAAAGCTAAACTTTAAGTTCTAAAAAAGACTCCTTTTCTTTTAGTATTCGTTTTGCAATAGCAATATAGGTAACAAATGTATATACCTGGTTAAAAAATCTTAGTGACTAAGCAGCTAATTTTACTTAAAAATTGAAACTGACCCTGCTTGATCCTGACGGGCTTCCCGGATCACTTTCTATTTGAGGTATTAAGGACAATTGACCCCTTCCCGGGGCCCCTTTTAAGAAATGGCATAAGTCTCCTAAGTATATTTAGGGAACTGCTTATTCTACATTAAAGATTTTCCTCATACACCTGTTCTGATATACTAGGCATCCTTGTCTATGAAAAGAATCCCACAGTCTTTTTCTGGTGCGGCATAACAACCTGGTTAGAAAAATTGAATTTCTAACTTTGTTTCGACTCTAGGTCACTACTAAAATAAAGTCAAAGTGCTTTTTTGAGACCTCATGATTTGGAAGTTATAAGCTAAACGCCTTTACTTTTGGTTAGATTAGGGCAGGTAAAGGCCCGAGTTAAAGTCGGAACCTTTCTATTTCCGCTTTTTGGAGTCTAGCAATTGATTTAGACTTTTTCCTCTCTATACAAGATTTGTAGGAGAGATTCCGGACCCACTTCACTGAATTGTAAACAAAACAGGATTCTTTAGCTTTTTAACTAGACCTTTTTTGGGCCTTATTTAACTGGATTTGGAACTCGTAACAAGTCTATGCCTATTCGCGTGCTCTATTTCTTTTTTTATTATAGAGAATCTAAGCTCTTCCATAACGGAATTGCCTGGACAACCTTATTTATTAAGCAAATCTTTAAAAGTATGTGGTTTTGTATAACTTCGAGGGAATTCGGTGTAATACTAAAACTTAGTCTGGAATACTCGTTTGAAAATGCATAAAATTAAGGGCCTCTGCTTCCTAAAACTTTGTAATGTATAACTGTAGATTCAACCTAAATGATACTAGGTGAACTTTCGGATATTTTGTTAGCATAAAAGTAAGACGGAGAAGACTGCTTCAAAAAGAAAAAAGGAGTCTACTAAAAGTCTATAGATTTGATGTCTACTGGCCTAGGTTGATGCGAATAAAGAAATAAATAATAATATGCTACTTTTAGTAAAGGACTCGAAGAGAGTTAAACTTGAAATTGCTTATTCTGGGAAGGGGTGAGACAAAGGTGTAAACTAGAAATTAGAACCTGATAAAAACTAAAGTTACCTTTATTATAATACTGAAATAGATAGTGGAGTTATGGATCTCGGTGTTGGTGGAAAAAAGAGCCCTAAAGCAAAGTAAGGGAAACTCGTTCGTAGTTTTTTGTATATAAAAAGGTTAATTAAGAGAGCATTAAAGCACACGTAACTGGTCATAGAATTTTTAGCATAAGAAAGTTTTGTCTTTCTTTGTAACACAGGACTTCTTGTTAAATTTTAGTTATTAATTTTTTTTCTAACCCGTGTTAGTTAGGAGTCCAACTTCTAAGCCCTCGGTTTAAAGTAAGAATCCCGCAAGTAAGCTCGTGAAGAATAAATAAAAGGAGTGCCCTTTTCGGTAACCAAATAAAAACAAAAAGTCTTTCTATCCCACTAAGTCAGTCCAAGAAGTAATTCTATTTCAAAGCTATTCTTTATTCTTTAGTTGCAGAACCCTAAAATTTTCTAAAACCCTTATTATATTCCAGACCTGAAGGACTCTGAAAGATTAGAGCATTCTTTTAATACTTCCTATTTGAGCAGCCGGGATTTCTAAGTTTTGGTCTAGAACGAGTTTTAGTGGAAAAAACTATAAGCAGAACTTTTTGGAGTATATAAGGAACCCTCAATGATCGCTACATTCTCGGACAGGAGGAATAAAGAGTGTCCACTCAAGAAAAAAGGGGGCAATACATGGAGTCGTTTTCTAGGATTATTTAAGTCAAAATAGGGACCTCAATATGAAAAGATATATCCTTGTAAACTTGAAAGATTCTAAAAGTCAGAACCATAGTTAGGGAGTTTAGAAAACGAAATCGCATTAGAATTGAATTCTAGTTTTAGTCATCAAAAGGGGATCTAAAGGAAAGCTAGGTTAGTATTAAGACAAAGCATACGGAGTCATTTTTCCTACAGCTGAACGGGGTCTTTTATTTAGCTAAAACTGCCAAGTATTCCTTTTTGTTTGATATTCTAAACCGTGCACAAGTATGCATAATCCGGAAGCTCCTCCTAAAAGTATATCCTTTAAAAGTAACCAAGATTTGATAACAGAAGATTTATCTTTTACTCAGTGCCCGTTGCTTTACTTTCTAGCAGGCCCCTTTTTTAAGAGTTTTCGTAGGTGTAAGCAATACTTCTTAGGACTCTGAATTTCTGTGTATATTGCGGATTTTTCTTTTTTCATTTCTGGTATTTTAGTACTTTAAAAGCAAGAAATCCAGCGGAAACTCTATTATCTATTAGGAGTCTATTTAAAAGCAATTACTGGAATCCATTAAAATCCTTAATTTGCTGCATCAAAGCTAAGAAACATTAGACTTTTTATAAATAAGGGATATCCTTGTAAGGGTTTATCTTTATACGAAGTTTTACCTCTAAATTTTATGAATAAAACCAATTTGTCCAGGGCTTAAGTTATACTTAATAGGTTTCTACAAAGTCTTTATAGTCGGGCTCGTATATAATTTGGATTTCCTAAAAATCAAAGGTTTTTTATAGGTAACAAATAGGACTTTCTCTTATTCTTATATAGAAAGGCCCACTTAAAAGAAGCTTACAAACCCTGAAATTGAAGGTAATAAGAATAAGCCCTTTTCGAGAGCCTTTTATTTTATACGGTAAGAACACGTAATAAGAGACTTGGTTGATTTCATAACAGGGACCCTACAAACTTAGAAAAAGAAGGTCATATGGAGTCGCCAGAGCCCCTAGGTTTTTTGTAAGAAATACAAGTTAACGCCATTTAAGGATTCAAAGCACTACCATAATATAGATATGAAAAGTTAAGACTAAGCAGTAAATTCCCTGCCACTTTAGGGTTCTTGTAGGAATTTAAGGTTTTGTCTTTGACTTCCCTTTTGTGTTGATCTAACTCGGGGGCTTTTTACGGGACCCTTAATTAGGAGATTCTTTGCAATTTTTTTGATGCGCACTCGGCGATTTTTTGTCGATGAGTCACTAAATTATAATATTAAAAGAAACCCCCAGGACCAACACCTTTAGCGTCTAAATTATTTTAGAACAAAAAGGAAGAGGCTTTAACATAAGTCTAATTCTGAGTCTGCCTTATAATTATTTAAGAAAATAATAGGGTAAAAGCATAAGCTAGTTAAAATGTCAATATTATAGTAAATAGGTTAAGGGTTTTCCAGCTAAGGCTCCGGAAAATTTGTTCCCATTTGTAGTCACTAACTACCTTTAAATTTGGTTCGGTAATTTAGTCACTTTAGATAATATATTATGCGGGCTCTATCAAGCCTTTATGCTTCTCCAAAGGAACCCTTCAAGAAATTCTTGGGTCAAATAAGCTTTGGACTCTATTTCAAAGTTTTTCAGACAGAAGTAAGAGTCACACTCCATAGTATTCTCCTCTACCTTGCACTTCCTCTATACTTATTAAATAATAAAAAGGTAATAATAAATTCTCAAATTAAACCCAAGCTTTAGGGGGTTTGCGCTCAAGAGTGGTGATATATAGCATAACTAGTCTTAGTACTGCTCTAAGTAGAAAATTTTAGATATCGACCGTAGCTTAAAAACTTTTTTGGGTTTGAGTGTTGGCTTAGAATAAAATTGAAAGAATACTTAAATTCCAATAATCTATAAAAAGGTAAATAAGAAAGGAGAACACGCTTAGTATGGTAAAAGGCAAACCCTTACAAAAGTAATCCTTCGAGTCTAAAAAGCCAAACTTTGTCTATAAGCAAGCAATAGGGCAAAGCCTTAATTATACTAGAATTAAGAGTAATAAAAATTAGGTTTTCTACTGTGCATTAATCCTGCGGTCCTCTAGTAAACAAAGAACGTAATTAAGATAGTCTCTTCAATGACAGAATTTGAACTAAGTTAATTAAAGAATTAGGAGTTCATATAAATAGGTAAATAAGAGTATACTTTATGTAATTAAAAGCCTTTTTCTTGAATATCTTGCTTGAATATCTTGGAGGGTTAAAAAAAGAAGTTAAAGGTAATAGTAAAGTGGGGGTCTATAAACGGGGAAGTCTTTCTTATGACAAGAGAATTTAAGTCAAAAGCGCATTCCTTAGGGATTTTACTACAAAGAGGCTTCTCTTTCAAAATTGAGTACAGCGCTCCGTAAGTTTTACTAAACTAAGTCAGAAGCGCGCCCCTTAAAAATTAGAAAATAATGGTTGGAGAAATCCCTTAGCAGGAGTTTAAAGTTTTAAGTAAAAGAGCTCCGTGGCTTTTGCTGGCCCATCTTCTCAGGAATCTCTTAGAAGTTGGTAATACAAGGAGCCAAAAGACCTAGTAAATAAATCTATGATAGAAACAGAGATTTCGGAAAAAGGCGGGCAGCTTCTAGAATAGTAAAAAGGAAGAAAATTAGTTATTAAAGAATAAGGTAAATTACTTAAGGAGTCTCTGTCTTGGTTACTTTCCGGCTCAATGTGGAGTCTAAAACTAAGGTATGCTTCCCTTTAATCTTGGGTTTAAGTTTAGGTCTAAAGCAGGGGGAAATCCTTTAGTAATTTGGAAAAAATAGGCTATTACGAGCTTCTAAAAACCTCTGGGGATTCAATTCTCGAAAACCCCCTTACGAGGTACTTAAACGTGTGATAAATAAAAGTATCCGATATTACCTTCCGCCCCTCTTTCTAATTGATCTGGAGTCGTTGTCTTTAAAAATTTTCATTTTTTTATCTTGCTTTTATTTAATGTACAGGATTGATTTAAAAGAAAGGGCTTCCCACTGTAGTGTTCTTCCCAAGGGGCGCGCTCGGGTTTAGTACCAGATTGGGATCAATTTAAAATAGTCCTTGTTAAAAGTCAAAGTAGAAGAATAGGAATGAGTAGCAATTAAAGAAAATTCTTAGTATGGAGTTTCCTGAAAATCTAATATTGACTAGGTCTTAGGATAAAATTGCCCTAGACAAGTGTCCGCTAACGGGATCCCGAGTATTTAACATTACAGAATCTTGGATATTTTAAGTTGAACTTTTGAAATTGAAGTGGGACCCTCCTCATAGAAATTAGTTACGCTTTAGCTTGTCAAAGTTATTGGAAAAAATCTCTCAAAAGACTCCGCGGGGTTGACTTACACTGAAAATGAAACGGATTCAGAGTATTACGAACTTATAGAAGACAGCGGGAGTGTACATAGAAAGAGGAAGTTTAGGAAGAAGTATAACCTTAATCCAAAGATTTTGAAAAACCTGTGAAGAGTTGAAGTTTAGTGGTACCAAAGCTAGTCGGGGTATGGGTTTGACTTTGACTTCCATTGAAATTTAAATGCTCCTATTAGAATTCATTTTTTTGAGCCTTATAGACTCAGAGATAGTTATTAGTTGTAGCCTAAGCAGCCTTCTTTTATTTAGGAGTAGAATATTAAAAGGCATATCTCCGGCTAAAAAAATAGGCAGTTATCGCGACTTGTTAGTAATTTTACTTCACGCCGCCTCATATAGTGCAAGGCCTAGTCGGATTAATGATATAGTAACCACTTTTGTGTATAACATAACAAAAAATTGATAGGTTTTTTTGGTATTAAAGAAACTTCTCCAAGCTAACTTAGAATAGAGTTTTATAAGGTCTCTAAGGCCTAAAACTTTATATTTAGATTTTCCACCCGGGCGCCCGGTTAGCTAGTAGATAGACCAAAGGATTTTTTTAAAGTATAAAGGGCATAGAAAACTACAATTATAGTTAAGTTTTTTCCTATTTCTGGAAAACTTGAAGTGATATAAACACAGCTGTAAATTAAGCCAAATTTTACGATATTAAAGTAAAGTAGAACTAAATATGATAAGCTACAAAGTATTAGAACCGTGTCGTGAAAAGGACTCCCTTTATAACTAACTAACTGACCCCTTTTTGAAAAATTTACCGCCCCATGTTAGGACTAGAATTTTTTAATTCCTACCCACTTAAGGGGTATCACAACTCCCTTCGCTAAGAAAGGTTTAGTATTGCGGGCGTATATTCTGGGTACCTGTAGTTAAGTACCTTTTTAGAACCCTGTTTTATAATAAAGGACGCCTCTTTGTATAAGATTTTTGAAAGTTCAAATGGCGCTTATTAGGTACATATTATGAGACTAAACCTTTTCCTGACCGAACTTCTAAATTTTGTTAGAGTTGATTCGTTATTAAGCTCTTATTTGTAGCAACCCTTTTAAAATACCTCTTTTCAGGTTAATACTTGATTATCGGGTAACACACTACTGATTTTGCAAGTTTAACAGTTGAGCTATAGCTTCAAACCCTGGATAATCTTTAAAGGTCTTTACGCATCCATTTAGTCTAATGAAAGGGTTTCATTAACTCCCTGTTAAAAAGAATTTCTAGTAAACTATTCCTTAAAATGCACTAAAAACAAAGCACATGAGGGAGCCCTGGCCCTTCTGTATTTGCTTTAATTGGGAATCTCTTAATAAATGTCGAATAAGAGAGAAGCTTCTTTTTATTACTGAACCCTACTGTTGCTAGCAGCTAAAAGGGGTGCTTAATTCCAAAACTAATAGGAATTATTAACTCAAAATTAATCCTTAAAAACTATGACTTGGACCGTAGTATAGAGGACAAATAGAAATTTGGTGTTAGAATAACAAAGAATCAACGCAATTCTCGTAGGTTCGAATGCGAAAGGATTTTTACCTTGGCAATACTTTAGTATATGTTTATACACAGCTCTCACTCCTACATATGGATTCATAATTATAGAACTTGCAGCATACCCTTAAGAGACCTAAGTAATTGAAAAAGGAGGGGGTAACGCTCCTTCACGGAAAATCTACTGTTGAAGCCCTTATATCTCGAGACTCTAAGAGACAAAAATTCTTTCAAATTCCGGAAAACTGGACTTAAACTATAAAGAAATTTCTATTTTATTTACCCGTAAGATTATTCTTTTTATAAAAAGGAGCCTCCCAGATTAATCTAGTTTTTCAGAGAGTCCGGTGTTAACAAATTTTAGGCAATAGGATCGCTTACATATAGAGTAGGGTGCCGTTTCTATAGTATACTTTCTTATAAAAAGTTCAGGCCTTTTTCCTTTATTTTGTATCAACCGAAATTTTAACTCATTAAGAATTCGTTGGTTCAAAACCTACCCTTATTTATTTCTACTTGCCGGTTATATGGATAACTCCTAGTTTTTCTCTCTTTTTTACTAAATATGGGGGTGTAGCTGCAATAAGGGATTAGGAATTCCTATATTTCATTTCCAAACTTATTTTAAAATAAAAAACTTCTAGCTTATGTCCCAAGTAATGCCTTTAGTAAAATAAAGATTTAAGCGTTTGTCCTAGTGAAGAAAATTTATAATGTACTAATTCGTGTTGAATAGTTAGAGAAAGCTTTTTCTGAATACAGAATTGTATAAATTTCTCTAGGCGAAATTATCAAAAAAAATCTCTGTGAAGTATTGCTTCAGTCCTGGATTGCTATATTTTTAGCTTCAAGTTTGGTTTATAACCCTCTCTATCTATTATATTTAATGCAGGGAAGCCTCATTCATATCATGAAAAAGAAGAACTTCGGGTTCATTAAGGGTCCCCTTTTATTATACAACTCTTTTTGTAGGTAGGGCGTTAGTTTTATTTGGATCGATTCCCCTTTATTTTATACGAGAAGCTTGCTAAAAAAGAATTTGCAAGAGAGAGGTGAAGATTTTTAGCGTACCTTCTTGGATCGTTCTTAGTCATTTTGTAATTAAGGGTTTGTAGGGGTATAGCCTTCGTGCCGATCCTAGATGAGGGGTTTTTTTACCATCTTATACTTTTACCTTCGACCTGGAGCTCCCTCTTAGAAAACCTTTTAGAAAACTAACAAAAGAAGGTAAACTCTATCCTTTTAATCTCCTACTTAGCTTTAGCTGCTTTAGTAAGCAACACACAGAGCAATCCCTTACTTTAAATACTTTTCAGTAAAAGGCTAGGGAAAAGGAATCCAAACAATACCGAAGTGACTATCTAGAATGTCATTTATCTGCAGTTTATATACCGAGTTTTTCTTTACGTATATATTTTGAATTCTTACTTCTAAAAAGGGAAATAAAGAATCAAAAAGAGGAAGGATAATTCTATTTTATCTCACATTGGCTAGTCAAAAATGTCCTTCTAATTATAAGTTATGGGGACCCCTTTTTCTCACTCATATCGAAATTTTTTAAAGAAGTAAAAGAATTTTTTATAACCTGTACAGGAATGTCTAATTCAAAAGGAACTAAATTGACTTGTAAAAGGCTGGGCTGTCTGTATTTTGACTTACCAGACTTTATTAATTACTTATAGCTATAGCTGGTATACCTTTCTTGAGGTGGGCTACTAGATGGGCTGGAGCTAAATAACTGTACTATAACCTAGGGTAAGGGCCCTTGTAGCTAGGCCGGGATAGTTACTATGTAGGAATATAGATAAGTAAGTACTAAGTATAGGTATTGTTGTTTAGCAAGCAATAGGGATCTTAGGGGATTCCCCATTAAAACTTAAAAAAACTAGTAGTTGCTGTTTAGTTTAAGGTATATCCCTCTTGCTTCTGGGTTTGTCGTTAGAAAGGATAAGACCTAATCGCATAATGTAAAAATCTCCGCTCCCGACTGGCACGCTGTAAAGGTAATGTAATTACTATAGTATGATGATTGTGTATTCGTGCTTTAGTACATCCCCACCAGCTGCTTGTTTTACTACTCGCTCTTTATTCTTTATATTACTTGCTTATTGACTTCAGTTCATTTATTGGGAACGAATCAAGCCCCAACCCCCTTGACTATCAGGATTATCTGGAATCAAAAAGGAAACCGAGATAAAGCTCTTACCTATTTTATGAAACTTTAACAACACTTTAACTAAGAACATTCCGAAATACCTTTAGACCCCATTGATAGAGTTTCTTAGACTTTCCCTTCGCTGGATTACCCTTGTATTATTAACCCCTCAGTAAACTACCTTCGGATTTTCTTACTAAAACTTACTAACCTCTTATTGATTATTCCGTAGTTATTAGTAAAGGAGGGTAGAAAGATAAAGAGATTTTGAATCTCTTCCTGACTGTAGCGTAGCAGAGGAAAGGTTTTGTTATATTGTTATAGATAGTTTTAGATATACTATATGTTATAGCACCCGTCATTAACGTCTTAATTTGTTTGTTCTTTTAGTTATTAGTTATTTTTAGGTAGTTGTTTAAGGTATACTCCCCTATTGGAATTGCTTTTATAGAAGAGAGAAAGATTGTAGATAATAGAGATAGGTCAAAATTCTAGATAGGAGTCTTGGAACTCTAGTCAGTTAAGGATAATACCTCATTGTCTTCTGTTCTTATCAGTATAGGGATAGGGGCCCCGGAGAGTAGAAGAATAAGTCCTTATTCCCAACCGAGGGTATCCGAAGGAGGCATTATACTTGTTTAAATCAGTATCCATACATACACACCAGCCTTTGACTTCCTTGACTTATTTGTTATGAGCTATATGGGCTACGGGAGCTGGAGCTATACCTTGTATCTGTTTATTGTTAGTAAGAACCGGAGTAGTGGTAAGAGGAGCGGAGCTGTACTCTGCTTATGGGTTTATGTAGTTACTGTACTATTATATTCTTGTTACGGTTGTTCTATTAGTAGCTGTTTTATTTGTATTTATAGTTGCTTATAGTTACCTAATAGAGAGTATAGTATATGGTTATTGGTTAAGATACTGCATCGGTTGTATAGAATAGTACTAATAGGTAATGGCTATAGTAGCTAATAGGGTTGTACTACCTTATTTAAGGGGTATTCCGATATAAAAAGGGTGATTTGCGTTTGGTTTTCTTACCAATTTCACTAAATTAAGTATAGGGAAGAAAGGTTTGCTAAAGTCCTGGTTCCTAGTAAAACTCAAGCTAAAGCTTTTTTTGGTATTTGTGTAAGGGTTTCCCTGTACTAAAACTATCCTGCCCCTCGCTCTGCTCCAGTCGGGAACACTAACTGTTACAAAAATATCTAGGGTTTCCCCCCTCTTTATATACTAATAACAACAAATATAAGAGGCAATAAACTTCATTAAGAGCAGAACTACTACAACCAAAAAATCTCTCTTTATTGCTTATAAATCTACTATACAATAGCTATGATTAAGTACATGCTATAAAGAGATAGTAAGAAAATCTTTCCTAACAACAGGATTAAGACAGTATCAGCAATCTTAAGGCAGGGAATACCGAGGTAAAGGCTAAGAGTCTAGTAATAGTCATAAGAAGGAGATAGGGTGGGTAAAATCTCCTTGCCTTAGTTAGAAGGTTAGCTTTAGTTTTATAGAAAGTTTTTTTTATAAGTTAATAAGGTGTAAGTAAATCTATGTTACAAAGGTACAGAAGAAGTAAGAGAGTTGCAATAGTAGAATATTACCGAAGGCTTTTAGCAAGGTTTCTAAAGGATTTCTTGTTTATGCTTTTAAGATATTTTGGCCCGCCACTAGAAAAGCCTAATAAATCTCCACTGGATTCTTGTACAAACAAGTTTCTTCGACCCTGACTGATTAGTATTTTGACTTGGAATCCTTAGAGTTTAAATACTCTTTGTACGAGACAGTTCCCTTTATTAAATGTTCTATTACTTGTTAAGGAGAAATCCTCCTCTTCTTTAAGGAGGAGGGAACCCTAATATATATATATAGCAGGGGTAAGTCCTTTTCATTTAAGCCGAATTTCTTATTACTTGATATACACAAATTTATACGCTACGAAACCTCTTTGGCAGTCTAATACTACCGAATTAAGAGACCTATTTTATCTACGTCCTAAAAATTATAAAGTCATTTTTAAGAATTTTTAAACATTCCTACTATACCTTCACAAAAAAGGGGTGCTCGAAGGAGCATACAAATGTATAAAGAGTCAAAGTAATAAAAAAAGCTTTCAAAAATAACAGGAATAGTTCAATTCAAAGAGTATAATATAGATATATAGGTTAGCTGCTGTAGATCCATATAGGATAAAGTTAAAGTCTTGCTCTTTTTTATATCTGGAAAATCTTATGCATTCGGTTTACCTATTTTAGGATCTTCGGGCCCTGGAGGAAAGTAGTGCGAGGCGTAAGAACCTGAGATATTTTCAGCAAGCAAAAACTCGATGCTATTTTTATAAGTTTAAGTTATTAAAATTCTTTAGAAGTTTTTTTAGATAAGTACTTCGCTTTGGAAGCGCCACCCGAGGAAAGAAAAAGAAATTAAGTTGATAGTATAGAGGAGGAAAGGATGCTTACTAAATCTAGTTTTCATTTTATCGTGCGTTAAAATAGTTTAGAGTATAACATTGGAAGAAGGACCCCCGGGATTCCTAACTTTTTTAATGAAGAAGCTCTTTTCTATAAGCCCTGAAAGTGTAATTTGCTCTTATCAAACGGGGTATATATGCTTTGACAGGATTTCCACGTAAAAAGTTAACAGAGGCTTGGCGTTTATATAAAATGACTTTTTATACTTTGAATTGAATGGGTTCTTGTTACAAAAGCTCTGCTCGGATCGGGTATAACTATAATAAAAACTAGTAAGGTTTTTTATTTCTACTAAGGGCCCTAAGCTTCTCTTTATTTGATTTGTTTCAATTTTCGAGTACTATGGTCCTTTCATTAAATTTTTTTGTACAAGGCATAATAAATTTAGAAAAGCTTCCATATCCATAATAGGATAAAGGCAAAGCTCTCATTTATGTTAGATAGGTCGCAAGGGTTATAGTCAATTTCTTTTTTAGGAAGCACGCTTCACAAATCTACGAAAAATGTATTTGTAAGTATTAAGGACTGCCTCCAAGAAAATGAAACAGTAGAATGGCTGCCCCAATTATACTAAAAAGTAGGAAAGAGGTCAAAAGTTTGTAATGTAATACTCTGTTTTTATAAAAACTTAAACGGAAGACAAAAATAAAGCCCCTATTTTGACTTTACAAAATACCTAACTCGACTTAGAATTCTTTTGGTTCCTTACAACAAAATGAGGACAGCGTATAAGTATAAATCTACCCTTATTATAGTGTCCCTTATTAACAGCTCTTCTCGGAAAGCTAATACATTTTAAACAGTAGTTATCCACAACCTCCCTAGATCCTAAATTCTATGTTATAGCATAGGTTCGAACCTGCATTCCGGACTTGAATTGAATAGGAAAAAGACACCCGATCGGACAATCCTGCGTTATACCATTACAAATTTATACGTTAAAGCGTTTTTAATCTCTCCCAGTTTCTATTCTAGCCTGCTTGGATTGACGTGGACCCTAAATCGATAATGATAAAAAGAGCAGGGGGTACTTTTCAAAACTCCGGGAAAAGTATTACGACAGGCTGTTTTAAAAGTTCTTAAAATCAAATATAAAAATGACTGAGAGTCATGGAAAAGTCCCCTATTAAGTAGGGCCTAACTTTTTTTATAGAATTGCTTTTTCTTGCCTGTTGAATAAATGAAGTAAGGAATTCCTCTTTATAAGTGTATGCGACATGTGTCTACCCAACTTTTAGTTAACCCTTTTCGTGTTTGTGATCTTGTCTAAAAGTAATGCCTTTGAAGCCCTCTTTATTAAAATTATCTGGGTTCTTTATATAGACTATAAGGACTTTCTTGGGTATTAATATTAAAAAAGACGATCGAAATTCTTTTAGCGGCGGGAGCTTTCAACCCTTTATATTTATTATATAAGAGGGGATATTACTAAAACTTTTAACACGGATTTTAGCTCTGCTTGATATTGGATAAAAACGGTAGGTATAAAACCCTAGAAAAGATTTTGTAAAAAAGCTTTAGAATTAACTGCACAGTTTAGCATTTTAAGGGTATAGCCTTTTGAGTTGTTATACGTTCTATTCCTTAACTTTAATTTAAGGGAATCCTCAGTCCGATACCTCAAGAATTTTGATTTAACAGGCTAGCATTACAAGAGCTAGCACTCCCATTATTATAAAGCTGGACTTACTCATACCCTTTTGTAACAAAGTTACTTATGGTCTTATTTTTATACTAGCCCTTAAAATTTTAGTTCTAGGACGGGTTACCCTATAAATTTTAAATAGCGAGCTTTTAAAGGATGGATTGTTTAAGAGTTTCTGGTTATTCCCTTGAACCTCCAATTTCATCTAGTATTAAGAGTGAAATTCTGGAGCAATCTGTTGTCTACCTACTACTTAAGAGTTACTTGAACTTACAATAAAAAAGCTTAGCTTGAATTTATTTACTTGCTTTATTTAATAGATAAGAACTTCTTTTAGTTATAATTAGATATTAGATAAATGATTCTAAACAACTCTATCTCGTAAAACCCATCGAATTCTACTCAACATGGGTCAGCCTTTATAACTTTTTTTATTTACTAGACTTTCCCTTTGCTGTTTCCGTAACTGCTTTTTACTTGATTTCATATTTCCTAAATAAAGGGCCCTTAGCCTAAAGAGGTTCCTATTTTATTCAGAATTTATGGAAACAACTTAACCTATTCAATTTTTAAAGGTCTGTAGTTTTGAGGGCCTCTTAAAATCTCCTATTCAGAATGTGATTTACAACTTAATTTAGGTGAGAGTATCCTAGTACAGAATTGGAAAGTTGTAGACTTCTCTTCTTGCAAATAAGGGTTTTTGCCTTTTGTTTCCGGGCTTTAGATCAGTTTTACCTATTTTTTCTTTAAAACTTAAAGCCTTGTGTTGATATAAGAAAAACATATTAATGGGAACCCTGTGGTAAGTAGATGTAGATATAGAGTAATTTCAGCGTCCCCACTTTCAAAAATCAAAGTGTCCCCAAGGAAATACAAAGTTTGGATTCTTCCTTTTTAGAGTCACTTTATCTATTTACAAGCCGGTATTGCCTTTGTAATAAACGAAATAAATGAAACTGAAAATCCTTGAGTCAGCGGTTCAAGTCGACTTATATATAAGCACAGGTACAACAAATGCAGAGTTCCTCTTTTTGGTCTCCAAAAGACTTCCATGTCCCGCATTTTCTTTTCTATCACTTAAGTATAAAACGGGAATTCATAAACTACACACAGAGCCCGCTCTCTACTCGTAAATGGAACTAATGCCTAGCTACTACCCTGCTTTTTTTAAATAACAATTTCTGTAGAAACAGTTAAGTATACCCACCAACCAGGGCCCGACCTCTTAAATAAATACCAAAACTCAACTCTATTTTGTGCCTTGCAAAAAGGGGACTCATAAATTACCAACTTTATCTTCCAAGGACTTAATGGCTGTAAACAAGTACCACTTTTTAGCTACCTAATTCTGGTTCAAACCACCCCTACTCACGTCACAGGTCCTTTTTTGTTCTAATTTAGCAACTCCCGATTATTATGCATATCTTTTTAGTAATAAGATTTTTGCCCACATATCCATACATAATATGGGCTTAGATAAGGAGGTGCATATCCGTTTCTTGGATAAGGTTATACTCTAACTAACAATCAAATAAGTTATAGCTTTAACATTGCATGCACTAATGCAGAAGTCCTGTGTGTTTATAGAAAAGGGAAGCTTTTTGTTCGGAACTAATTAATATACAGGACAATAAAAAAGCTCTATAGAATTCATAAGAGTCCATTTAAAGAGTATGCTGAGCGAGAGAAACTCAAAATCAAAGGTAATTCTTTCCAAATTTAGGTTAGGGAATGCAGTACCATAGGGGTTGCCCCAATGTTTTACTCATTTTCTCGCCAGGGCTCCGCGAATTCTCAAAGGGCTTTGCACCTTGTTGTTGGAAAGAAAATGAGAGTTGCCAAGCTTTGTTAGATTAACAAGGTTTGCCTTAATAAGCGTGGTTGGGTATATTTTATTGGTTACTTCCTTTATGAAACTTTCCAGAACCGGATCAAGAGTATAAACTTGAGTAACATAGAGGGGTACGCATGCATATTGTTTTCATAGAACAATTCAATTATTAAGAGGGCCTCCGTAAAAGGGCTTTTTTTAGATATATACTGGATATACTTCTAAGCAAGTGCTAGGAACCCCTAGTGGAGCAGTATCCAAATAGCCTTGACTTTTATTTCTAGATGTAGAATAAATGGAAGCTGTAAAACTCAAAAAAGGGGCCGTTAAGGATACACCCGATTTTTCTTGGACAAGATTATACTTATTATAATTTCAGAAGGAAAAATTTTACTGCAAATTTATAAAACAAGGACGACGCAACTTTAGTTCTCAAAAACTAAAACGAAATCTTAATTTGTCGTAATTTCCTACTTGTGGATTATTTTAACGAAAAACCTTTTATTAACAAGAAGAGTAAACTTGGATAAAGTCTATGAGGGTTTAATTATCTCTTTAACTCAAATAACCTTTGTCAAGAAAAAGCAAAGTGCTGCGTGATGTAAACTTATAATATCAGTACAGTAGGACAATAAAAGAGTTCCCTGCCTGGATTTACTATTGAGGGGCTAAGTCAAAATAACTTAAATAGAGAATCCCTTAGATGATTACCCTTGCAGGATCTGGAGTCAAAGAGGGCCCTTTCTTTAGAGTAGTATTAAAAAGCCTAAAGGATAACTTTGGGCTAACGCAGGAATTCCCTTGATTCGAATCGGCTTGAACTTGAAGCTGTAGTAAAGGCGGATCAGATCCTACTTTTCCCAGGGCCTTCTTGGGACTAGGCAAACCAATAGGAGATGTACTCGTATACGCGATTCCAAGTAATTCTCTAACCCTATACCTTTCGAATCATCATGACGACTAAGAGTCAAAGCAAAAATGACCCATTTAACAAGCTTTATTTTCTAGTGTCTTAGGCTTTGGTAGTATAAATGCGTGGCTAAAATACTCAAAATTTTTTTAAGCCTTGGGAAAAAATAAGGGAGCAGAAATTATGTATCCGGAATTTAAGGATCCTTTTGAGTCACTAGTAAAGTTTTAATATAAAAGCTTCCCCTTTGTGTTGCTTTAGCCCAGCATTCCTATATTAAGTAGCCCATTGGGTTTATAGATGAAATAAAAAAAAGAGAGAATCCCACTTTCTTTTAATTCATTTTGAAAGGCTAACTATTTGAATTGAACCTAGATATTATACTTCAATACTTTTAATAAAAGAAATTCCTATAGCAAAAACTCCAGTAATAAAGAGTGAAGAATACACACAAGGTCGTTATTAAGAAGGGCCCTAAAAAATCATTTTACACCTTTAGGTAAGCATCCTTTGGTCTCTAGATATTAGCAAGGTTCTTTTTACTACGTAGTATCCCGCTCTCAAAAGATAAGGCCCTTTACCATTGAGTAGATACCAATACAAGTACGTAAGGGGCCCAGTAGCTTTCCAAGTTATAAACTGGACACTTAATTTGTAAAAGAATTTATAAGCAATTTAACTTTCCAAAGACTATGGATGTTCTATAAACCTCCATATTAAAATGAAAAAGCGTTGCGTCAGAGACTTAAACTTAGGTTAGTTTCTAATTATAATTATAGAGTTAATTTTTTACTAAGAGCCTCTTTTAACTTATGCAAAGTACCGTTGTCTTAAAGTTTATCGCATTATGTGAACCTATGACATAAAAATGAATTAAGAATAGTGGTAACTACTGGTGGAGC
Source organism: Pelargonium tetragonum (assembly GCA_036897445.1). Taxonomy (NCBI): domain Eukaryota; kingdom Viridiplantae; phylum Streptophyta; class Magnoliopsida; order Geraniales; family Geraniaceae; genus Pelargonium; species Pelargonium tetragonum. The sequence continues at coordinate 20,438 of JAYMTL010000134.1, read as the reverse complement.
AGCTTTACTCGCTATTAAAAACTTAGATCTTAACCTTATCTAAGCTAAGTGCCTTTTAGCCCTACAAAATTGCTTTATATCTAAAGCAACGGAGCGATTTAAGTACTACTTGAACTTAATATAAGGTATTAAAGAGCGAGTACTCCGCTAATAACATGGGTTTTTGTCTTAAATTTTTTTAGAACCTTCTTTGAAAGATATATCCCTTATTCTTATTATAGTTGCAGTAAGCAAAAAATTTTAGGTTCAACCTAGTTAGCACTAAAAATGACGCCGCCTCAATTAAGCGGTATCCCTCGCGGAGAATAAAGCTTCTCTAAAGTCCCTCTTAACTATTCCGAAAACTTGGGTAACTGCAGCGGTAGATTAACTAATAAGTTCTTCGGGTTCAAAAGCTCTTACTTGTCAAAGGAATTCCATAAAATCCATTTTATTCAATCAAGTATTCTCTTCTACAACAAGAAAATTTTTTCTATTACAAGTAAATAACTTTATTATAGTTTAACAAGGAATGCCCCTTATTCCTGTACCCGCAGTGCTCGTTTTGATCGGTATTAAAGTCGAATAATCCATACAAGAAAGAAACCTTGTTTGTTAGGTATAATTACTTAATAAAAATAGGAGTTTTCTATGCAAAAGTGTTCCTAAAACTTTCATTTATAAAGAAAGGATAAACCCTAAAAATTCCGTATACCTTAGACCTAAAAAACAAAAAAACGAAGTACAAAATTGCATTTACCCGATCCACTCTATTGTAGAATTCTGCGAGTATTATGGCTTTGTTTTATTAACATAAAATAAAAGCTAGTCAAGCAGAACGAAGAGTAAAATGTACCTATCTTCTGGCGGGACCCGCCCATATATCATATATAAGTTAAGCAAAGGAATTTGGGTGGATAGCTAAGAAAAAGAATAGGAACAGATATCGACTTGGCTAAACTTTAACGAATGCCCTTTAATATCTTTACGGCTGTTCGTCCATCACAAGGGGGCTTAAGGCGGTAGCCCAATACGTAAATCCTATTATCTATTTTTGTTTGCCTTTAGTTAGTATCACAAAATCCTTGATAAATATTAGTGATTTTAGTGGATTTCTATGAGTAGGCTCAGAATAAAGATGATTTTTAGCTATTAAAATGTTATGCCGATGGGTCCGTGCTTTTATAACCACAAGCTTTTTTATTCCACTTTAACCTATGACTCCCTTGAAATTAGGTACTTATGAAGTAACAAGTCAAAATATTACAGTTTTATCCTGAAATCAAGAAAGGTTCCTCTTTCTGGGCTTTGCTTAAGGATTCGGAACTCTACTCTTGAATTTGTTCGTACTTTTCCCAATCATAGATTCATAGGCTCGGTATATATATATAAATGTTGGAGCGTGTACCCTTTACGCTTCTGAAGAAAAGTAAATCCATGGGCAATCGTAGCTACTTTTTAACTCAGGATTCTGGCTCAATCTAAAAAGCCCCTCGAAATGTAGTCTGATTTACCAATGTGAAATCATAAATTCCTAATCTAGCCAACCGCCGCCAGGAGTCTTTAAGCGAAAGTAGGGTAGGTTTTAAGTTCGTTTCTTTATTCCTTACTAAAGTATAGCCTAGCCAGAGCTATTTTAACTAAATAGGCCCAAGGCAGCCTTTTGAATCTTAGGATTTCCCTTTTCATTTATTGATGAAGAAACCCACTATAACAGTCTAAACAGACTCTATCGAAGGCTTTTTGCCTTAGTTAGGAATAAAGAAAAGTAAGGAATAGAATTTCTTCTATTTTGTACTAATAATTAAGAGCTTCCTTAGGTTAGGTGTCTTCGTACTTATTAAAATTTTTGAGGGGTGTCTGGTTTAACATAAAATCATATACAAGGTCAGCCTCTACACTTATCAAGGTTCACGCTTTTATACTTGTATATACTTACACTATTTAGATTACTAACAATTGTGGAATTTTCTTAGACTTTATTCTACCTTCCCTTATCGGAGAAGAGGCCCCGCGACACCCGACAATGAATACACTTATTCAAATTAGGATCCCTTTCATAAAAATAGGAAACTTACGAATATTTCTTGGCTAGCAAAAGGTTTGAAATTTATCCTGAAATAGTAAGGGATTTGTTAATCCTGTGCTCCACCGACTTCTTAGGAGATGCTTTTTTACTATGATGCTCTGGGCTACTTGTTCTGAGTCACCTGCCATTCTTTTTAGTACAACCGCGTACTTTTCTTTTAGTTATTGATTCTTGAATTCCCCGGTAAAGCTGTCTCAAAAAAGCAGAAAACTCAAATTCCATCAGCTAAAAATTCTTATTCCATTTAGCTTAACCAAAAAAGGAATTTCCTAAGACGTTACCGGGTCTCTCTAGCTAAATTGACTACGGTATACGCAGAATTTGTTGCTATGCGAGCTAAGAAGACTTTTGAATTGTATCATACAGGGGTAGAATAGTGCTTTGAATTTCTTACTACGGGAATTAATTACTACTAGATAGGAACCCTACGGAGTTATAGGCGTACCCTTTTTTTCTCTTTTATTATATACTTAACCTGTGTCTAAATTTTTTACAGGAATAGTTAATAAACAGAATTTCGCCGAACTGTTACCCTTTAATTACAAGCTCCTGTGCTGAATGGTATAATTCTACTTATAAATTCTTCCTATAACCGGATTTGGAATTCCACGGCTTATCTTAGGCGCTCGATTCCTTATATTCTACATAGGGACTCCCCTACAAGCGATGCATCAGCTTCAAAAGGCATAAGGATCCGATAAATTCAGTAGCAAGAAAACCTAAGCTGTCATTAAGTATTTTTACCAGGAATATCTCACTAAGCAGCGAGCTCTACAAGCGCATTCCCCATAAAAATGAGAGTAAATGCTGAACCTTTAATAGCGGATTCGGAAGCTTTTTTTACTATGATGCTCTTCAAAAAGGCAGCTTCTTAGGTAGATTCCTGTAATATCACTAGCGAATGCCCGCTAATTAGTCTCGAGATTCAAAAAGTAATACATAGCTTGATATGAAAAATGATTGAGCTATTTTGTTTCTACAGGCCACAGCAGGTATGTAAAAGGACCGCCCCGACTCCTAATTTGTACATACACTCGTGAATTATAGCGTCTTAGGGCAGCTTCTGTGTATAATTGTTGAGGATACTTACTTTTATTGTTATAACTATTACTTACTATACAAATAAGTACTCTAGCTTATCTATAATCTATAGAAATCCTCTGTTGAAAATCCTATATAGGGTTTCCTAAACTAAAAGGGAACAGTAGTGTATAGTGCAAAAACATAAAAAAGAAAGAAAATAAGTGGAAACTGCAGAAAAATAGTCATAAAAAGAGATCTAAGAGGATCTGACCCTTACTTAAGCTAAAACCGTAGTGAATAAAAAACCCTTTGTTTTAGATGGCGTAATATCACTTGAACTAGAGCACTTTAGAATAAGTTCAACGGGCCCTTGGTGGAATTTCCATTCTTAGTATCTTTCTTAATCTTTGTAGTTAAGCAGACTTGAACCTATTACTTTTTTTAGAAGTAAGGTATTCTATCGCTGAAATTAAAGCCCCATTCCACAGATAATAGCAGACCCAAATGAAAGTTACTCTCGTTATGATAGAGCACTGCTGATAAGCCTGAATGTCATAGATTTCTCAAAATACACCGCTTTGTAGCATTAAAATCTATAACCCTAGTACTTTTTATTAAAATGAAATAAAAGCATTGACCTTATAATCAACTCAAAAATGGCTTTTAGTATACGAATTCCCCGTTCCATAAAAAGAATTCGCAGTTTATAATAGATAACTAAAGAGACTTGTAGAATGTTGACTAACAAACGAAATACTTAGGTTTTTGACTAACCGAGTTGAGGTCTAGAGTTATGGAATTCCTTAAAGCTTTTCCAAGGGGGTCTTCTGCTAAGATGGTATAACACAATAAAGAATATAGGAAAACTAGGAGCTAGAGGGGGATTAGAAGCTATTCTTTTCAAAGGAAGTTTTTTTTAGGTCTCTCTCTTGTATTTTGTATCTAAAACTTAATTGCTTTTCGGGGAAGCCCCTGGGATTTGAGAGGGCATTTTGAATAATTTTGCCTAAGGTCCTATTAGAGCAGCTTTCTAAAACACAAATATTTACGGGAGACTTTTTTATAAATACCCTTGGGTTTGATTACCCTTGGGGGTTTTCAAGAGGAGAAACACTCAAATTTGAGCTGCTTTTACTTGTAAGTCATGCACTTTTTGTGCTTTTTACGCAATAGGTAATATCTCAACGAAAAAAAGCTTGTTGTTTTCTTGCTTTAAGAGACTCTTGTCTTATGGGTTTCTTTTGTTGTATTTTATATAGTATTCCTTATTAATTAGTTAGATAGATAAGAATTGGATATTATTGTTCTAGCTGTACAAATAGTTTAAGGATTTTATAATAGTCTTAGTTGTCTAAGATTGTATTCCTCTAGTTCTTTGTGTTTATCCTTAGAGTAGATTGTAATAGTCCACGAAGCTGTACTGGTATTTTATCCCTGCTTCTTTATTTCCCTCTAAAAGCAAGCAAATTAAGAAAAAATATATAAGGATGCAGAAATTTCTAAAAAATTCCTAGTTTAAGTACTTAAAAGTCGATTTTTATGCATCAGAAAGGACCTTACAACATACAGGGTTTTCACTTCACTTCCTTTTTCAAAAGATACTATAAAGGAAGCCTAAAGTTTTAGAAGCTCAAAATTTTTCTATGTCCTTATAAAAATTTCTAGATTATAAGGTTTAACAGCGCCTAAAGCAAGGGATTCTCCCTATATTAAAAACCCAAAAGTTCAATTCATTGTAAATTATAAGGGGGCCAGGCCCGTTAAGTTTTTAAAAAAGTCTATAAACTCTGTTCTAAACCAGGTTTTCGTGGAATTTTTTTTGATGCAACGAAATTAATAAAATTATAATAAAGTCAAGATCTCCCTTCTAAATCTCTATATCAATCTAAATTTAACTGGCATAAAGAAAGATAGATACTTAAATCATGTAAGAGAGTGCACCCCTTTTTACAAGCAGCTGGGATATGCAAAGTACCTTCCAAAACTTAGTAATGAGCGCAAGTGAAGTCGGCAGCTTAAACAGAAACTTTAGGCGGGTAAGTAAAGAAGCAGGAGTCTTCTGGGACTAAAAAGGGTGGGCAATACGCCTTAATTACTTTTCAATTTTAGAGGGGGTTTTCTTACAAGAGTGGGAGATCCCATTACCCTTTAGTTATTTTTAACACTTAGGGCTCCTTTTTCTTTTCTAACATGTTTGTAGTATAATGTGTAGCACTTTAGCTGCGGATTTCTTAGCTTGGAATTGCAGTTTTATGGTTTACTCACCGAGTCTAGGGCTCTATGATTCTTAATATAAGCATTTCTACTTAAGCTTATAATACTATTTTCTAATGCTATCGAAGAGTAAACTACTACAGGTTATACTTAAAATTACGCCTCTTTTGTTAAACAATTAAGAATTTAGAGTAAATGTAAAAGGTATTATTACAGAATCCTTAGCTAATTGCAAGCTAGTTTAACTTTATATGGTAGAAATTTCAAGTTTTATAGGAAGTTTTTCCGTTTCTGGGCAATAGAACAGGGGCTTTTTGATATAAAAACAGAGAAAGTCAATAGTACAGCTAGAAGTAAAGGTCGTACAACCTCAGCAAACATTGCAAGTTTAAATCCTCAGGGTACGCAAAGTAGAGGAAATTCATCTTTCTTATAGATTAGCTTGCGAAAAGGCCTATCCTCCCTGGATTGATATAAGAGGGAAAACTCTCAGCAAGTTCGTGGATCCGGGGAAAGCATCTGAAAAAAACTTCTTAACCGGAAGCAGCGCTTTAGGGGGCCCCTCCTGCTTAACGAGAGGCTTTTTAGGTATTGACTCTTTATCAAAAGCTTGTTTAGGAGTAGTAATTTAATATAATTTGGTGTACTTTATTTAAGTTCGGGAGTCCCCGCGTTTTTTTAGAAAACTTAAATTTATTGTCGCTTTGGTAGATTTTTGGGCCTCTTTACTAGACATAAGCTTCAAGGATTCCCTTTAGATTTAGAATCGCGTACTACCTATTTATCAATTTCATAAAAGTTACGATGAAGACACTTCTGGGTTTCAAAAATACAACATATCTTAGAAAAATTCTTCCTTTTCAGAACCTACCATGGTAATTATAAGAATCTTACCTTGTTTATTTGCCCGGTTTCAGTATTAAATTTGTTTTAACTTATTGAACCAAGCAAGCTAGGCTCAATAAATAAAGGAAGGGTAAAATCAAATAGACATTTAGAAATTCTTTGCTAGGATATAATTGGCAGTAGGACCGCTTAAAAGCGTAGACGTATTCCCTAAGAACCGACACCTACCTAAACCCAAATAGAAAAACTTTTTCTTATTGAACTCCTGTATTCACTTCAAGAATACAAAATGCTTAATTTTGGGGTTTTAACTACTAAAAGCCACCCCTTCTCTAGGAAAAGTCTATGTATTATGATCGAAAGGGGTTCTACTAAAAAGCTTTCCGTAGATTCTTTGTAAGTAGACACCGGGCAATTTTTATAGTCCTATTTTTGGTATATAAAAGTGGCTCCTATATTACAGCTGACTGCAAAATTTTAACAGTTAACACTTTATTCCTTAAAGGTTACCTTCACCATAAAAAATTAAAACGCGTTTTACTCAAGTCTTTTTCAGGCCCCCTCTAAAAAGGAAATGCTCTAGTAACAAAAAACTAAGGCGTAAGTAAAAGAAGGGGAACCTACTAATTTCAAGATCTTAAAATTCCGTTAAGTCCGCGTAAATTTTATAGGGAATTCCTGTTTAAAGGCGAAACTTATATGTTAGTAAATAATATTTTGACCTTCACCCTTAAATCTAGTGAAATAGTATGTTGGAAGGAGCTGACTATTTCAATTAAGTTTAAGTCAAAGTATAATTGAAGAGGTATGCACGAGTTCAAAATAAAAAATAGCTTTCAGAGCGGTAACTTTTTCTACAAGGAGCCACAATTCAAATCAAGCTTGGATTGTCTTACAAAATTGAAATTTTCCTGTTTATTCCATTTCACCAGGCTTTTTTCCTAGTATTTATCGGAGACCTGTTCCTTTTTGTTGAGACAAAGATTACAATACTCGTTAGATTTTAGGGCTGTTCAACTAGGCCTATAGCCTAAAAAAAGCCCTAATAGTTGCTATTGAATTCTACTGAAAGGGAGCTACCCATTTAAACTTTAAAAAAGCCTTTCCCTGTTTTATTCTAAAGTATAAGAAGATGCTGTCCGTTAGAAAAATATGAAACGCTGTATTGTAGTAGCTACGGGGATTTGGTCTAATCACGGACTAAAAAACTTTTTTTTTATAAGTTCTTATTAAAGTGGAATTGAGTTAGATTATAAACACGATAGGTGTTCAAAATTCGGGGGTAATTTCTCTCTTATAAGCAAACTTTTTAGTACCGCAACGTCTTAATACATTTATGAGTATTATTGATAGGCAATCCCTCATAAAAATCGAGGACTAGACCTTGGGATTTCTATATACAGAGCCGGCTCTCATAAAAACTTACTTATAAAAGCACTTTAATATAATTTTATGCCTCTAGCTAGGAACAAGTTATTATATTACAACGTGCTTTCTTTAAAGAACTCTACGGAACAAAGGAACTAAAGCGCACCCCCACTATTCTAATAAAATCATAATGAGAAGAAGCTTACACCCTTCAAATTTGTAACAGCCCTGGAGTTCCTAATCTCGAGAATATATAATAAACTCGTTAGTATACCTTTTAGATACAACTTAGCGGGATTCCTCATATACATATAATCAAGGAAAAAGCTTTTTAACTAATTGTACTTAAAAGCAATTCGCATTATAAAGCCAGCCGGGTTTTTCTTATGTAATAATTTTTTCTATCTGCACTCCTACCACCCTTTCTCTAGAATTTACTAGGGTTAACATAATTTAAAAATAAGCTACTACATTTGAGCTAACACAAGAGTTGAACCCTGAATTCTATATTTATGAAATTGCGGAGGGTTACTGAAATACTACACCTCTTAAGTTTTGGTACTTTATAAGTGATTTCAGAAAGTAATATTGTAATTAGACCCGGATTACACAGGAGAGACTTCTAATAACCCGGACAAAATCTCGGATCCCTCTCGGCGTAAACGCCTTATCATTATCATTATATCTAAAGGACTCCTATTTCGCAAGAGTCTACAAAAGATCCTTTAGTTAAAAACAAGGGAGATTTCTTTGTGGGTATTTTGCTCTTACCCTAAAAAAAATATACCACGGCAGTCTGTAATGCTAGTTTTACTACTTAAATGAAGCCCTTAGGAGCTCTTATAAAAGACTTTTTCATTTTATATAGAAACCCTTTTCCTAAAATTCAATAAGCTTAGTAGCAATAAGAAAATAGACTTGTGAATGGAACACTCGAATTTTAAAATTCATTTTTAAGAACTCTTTTTACGGACATATCAAAACATCTTTCCTTTGATGAGTTACTTCTCTACGGTAATCGGAAACCTTATATAGGTCCTGGGGTACTTGGTTTTGACTTTTGTATATTTAATACAATAAAGAGGGTTCCCTTCTATAAAGCGAATGCAATTATATGTACTTATTTTAGACTCCTGTCCCGACCCTAAGAATTTTTCCTTTTTTTAGTTTGTTGACATTACGGCCGAACCCCCTCAAGCTTTCTTATGTATGTGAAGCCGAGGTATTCTTTTATCTGCGATACCTTTCTTTTTTTCTTTAACGGCCTTCTCTCGTAATGAAGAATCTTGTGCACTACTTGACCCATAGTGAAAGATTTAACGCCTCTCCTTAAGTGATTCTACACTCTAGGGGTTTTTAAACTCGTTAGAGCTATCACCTTTTTATTTCTATGCCTCAAAAACTTTTTTATATATGTTAGTACTGGAATGGTCTCCTTTTTAGCAGGGACTCTGGAATACAAAATAACCCAGGTAAAAGCCTTCCCTTATAATATAGAACATAAGTGTACAGGGTTCCCGGTTTTAAAGTTAGAATTTTTTGGCCACCTACTATAAACGAAATAGGGACAAGTTTAGTATAAGGCATCCTTAAAGGGTTTCCCTTGAAAGAGGCTCTATTCCCTGCTTTAGCTTGAATATTCTCATTCAGCTATGACTATGACAAGTAATTTGTATATAGGTACGTGGTTTAGTTTCTAGTATTTCTTGGTTAAGATTATACATACTGCCATCACCTTTCTTCTTTGAAAATTTTCCATCTAAAAAAACTAAGAGCAAATAAAGGGTCGTGTATGCAATTAAAATAATTTTAATAGAGGATAATTTTTAAGTAAATACCTTTTTACAATGAAAGTGCTATGCTTGGGTTTACTAACAGAGAGCTCTCTCTTACAAAAGCAATTTAACTAAATCAGGAAAGCAAGGACTATGCCCTTTAAAAAGGCTAAAGCTTGAAATCAAATGCTATAAATTTTCCTATGTTAAGTACTCTACCTTTCAATAGGATATCAAAAAGATTTGGAAGTCCTTAGACCTTGAATTTAACAATCCCTTGAAAATACTCAGGTTATTCTGCGCCTGTATACTACTCACTTATTAAAAGGGGTAATAAAAAGTGCCAAATAGAAAACTTGTGATATTCAAAAAAAGCCCCTTTGTTATTAGATTGTACCTGGCGCCAGGTCCCTGAAGCAGCCCTTCCTGTTTAAATAAAAATGGCAGGGTTGAACGAAACCCTATAAGAATTTCATTCTCCTAAATCAACTCGGCTTTTGTCCTCACCCAAATTAACAACAACCCTAGAAAAAGGTGCTTACCCGACTATATATGAATATGACACCCAGAATCCTCAAAAAACAAAGGCGATAAGCTATAAAAAGTTTTGAGCGTTTAACTTTAATAGGGCAAACCTCGTAAAAAAGAGGTAGAAGGCTTTGTCAATAAGTACACATAGCTATATCAGGGCCCCTAATCAAAAGTAAAGAGGGGTTTCTAAATAAAATCCTTATCATAAAGGTTGTATCTAAAACCATACGCAATAGGTTCCTAAACGGATTTACTGGCAAGGACAACGTCTTGGGCTTTTACTAACCTAAATTTGATAATTAGAACCCAAAACTTGAGATCTAGAAAGAAAATATCTGAATGAAGCGTTTTTATTAAAATCTTTCTGGACTATAAACTCTAATAGAAACTCCGGTTAGTATATTCCACAAGTTTTTTAGTGCAAAAACCAACCTATACAAATATCACGGCTCTTCTGTTACATTACGAGCTAAGAGCTGTTTCTAATTCTTAAGAAAACCCTTCTAAACAGGACTATAAAAGTCTTAAAATTTAGTAGACTCCGGCACGAAAAAAAGGGGTTCCCCGTGATATATTAGGTTTTTGAAACTCTGAATTACAAAGAAAAGAGGAGGGCGACTCCAGGGTTTCTATAAATGTGTAAGTCCTCTACTTTCCATAAAATTTCTAATAAAGGTAAAGTGCTGCTATTAAGTATTTAAGGAGTACTAATGTACGCTCGTTATACCTTTTCTAGGCAGCAGCATAAGATCCGAATATCAAATAAAAAAGCCTGCCCAACCTTATCGAATTCTTTGACGAACCCGCTATAAAAATCCCTTCCGGTATAAGGTATAAGGGCTTTTAGGAAAAACTTTGTCAATAAATAGAAGGAGGCTTCCCCTAGCCATTTTATATGCACCTTTCCTTTAGAATGTCAGTTCTCTTTCCAAGACCCTTTACGATAAAAAAACTTTACTTATACATAAGACTTCTATATCCCGGCGCCTCAATTCTTATGCTATTTTTCAGTTAGATCCCGGATAACCCATAATCTCACCCGAGCTGCCGATTCACTAAACTTAACTTCGGATTAGATAGTATTATTAAAAACTTTAGATAGAAACTTTGACGTGTAGTACTGAAGCTTGGATATTTCATTCCGAACGCGACTATATACTTAAAAAAAGTAATACAGTTGATCGAAAAGAAACCGAGACAGCTCTGACCTAGGGCTATAGTATTTACTTTATAAGACAGGAACCCCCTTTTTTACTGTAACTTCCTAAATAGAAGAGTACAGGCCTCCAAACTAGAAATATACCGGAATTACTACTCTAAATAAATTTATTAAACTTTAAAGTCCATTATCTTGTACTTTTTTAAAAAGCTAGGGGCACCCTTAAAAAAATCTCATCTTTAAAATTAAGAATACCTAAGGGCACCTACTAAAGGACCCTTTTTTAAGTTAAAACTTTTACTAGGCTACGGTTGCTAAGAGTTCTTAGAATCCCAAATCACTTTACTCTGTACGAGATTCTTTAGTCCAATTGTCATTTGTTATTGTTAGGTGTTATATTATAAGCTTCCCCCGGTTTTCAATACTTGATTTTACTTATTCCTTATTACAAAATTCCTAGAGGCTGGAGTGATACCTTTCCGTTTCTATTACTTAGAGAGGCGATCCTTTTAAAATTATAAAGGACTCTGAAGCGTCTTTATTTATCCGGAATAGGAAACCTGGAAATACAAAGGTATCAAAGATCCTACTTCTATTAATAGCTACTTAGCCACTTTAACTAAATAATTCGGGAATAAAAGAGAATACTTTATGATATTTTATTACATTTATAGTAAATACTTTCAAGAAAATTCAGGATTATGGATTCAATACTAAACCCTTAAAGATGGCTTATACCCGGTAAAAAAAAACCTTTACTCAAAAGTAAGGTAACCTCAGCACAGGGCCCTAGCAACCCCTACTTCTTTAGCTTTGAAGTTATCTTTTATTCCTTGACTTTATTTACTTACCTTTATTGCTTGTTTTGAAGTATTTAAGGACATACCAGCAATAAAGCTGGTTATAGATTACTATCCCGTAAAATTGAAATCGTTGTAATAAGGAAACTTACCCATAAATTAGCTTTACTTACCGGAAACGAATTACCTTCAGAATAAGGGAACACTATAATAAAGTAACCCTAAAACTGCAGAGTACAAAAAGCCAAAGGGAATACAAGAGTTCTAATCCTGTACTTTATAAAAGAGCCCCTGCTATTTATTCCTAAATATTCTAGAGCGCCCTTTTAGAAAGAATAGGGTAATACTTGTTCATAACAGCAGGAAGTTCTTAGTTTTAAGAATTAGTAGAGAAGCAGTAAGTAATACAGAACTGAGCTTTTACCTTTTAGTTAGATTTTCCCCCATCCATTGCTCCTTCTTTTCTAGGGCTTTGAGATATTAAGGTACATAAAATAGAAAGGCGGAATACCCCTTACCCAATTTCTTTTAGATCCAGAGCTGCATAAAGAAAAAAGAATGACTTTAATTTAACTTAAACGTCAAATTCAGGAATAAGATATTACATTCTTTTAAGCAAATTCGAAACAGACTAAAAATATTGGATATGGATTAAATAGAAGGATGCCCCAAGTTATTACAAATTCTTGCTTTTTTCAAGTTTTTAGGTACCTCGTAAGGATGGGGTGCCAAGGGCCTTTTAAGTCAATATTTCGTATATTTTAGATAAAAACTAACAGAAAGGACTCTCCCCCTTTTTAGAATTACCCTCTTCTGGATTTGTTAGGCTTTTTAGGAGCTCTTACTTGGAGTACCTAGAGTTAGCATCTATTCCTAAGTTTTTTTTACGAAACAGTCCTTATTGTTAGTATTCCCTCGGCTGGTTTTTATTCAAAATTTGAACTTTTAGAATTCCTTTAATTTCTAATAGATTTAACAACTGAAAAGCAAAGGAGCTTCCTTTATACTTTATAGACGTAGTTATTGTCTTTGGCAGAACTTGACTCTGTAATTTCTGTATCAAATGTAGCTCTAAAAGAGAGTTGCTCGGATATTGGAACTGTATTTTTTGAAAGAAACCCTTTTTTATGCTTTTCTATATAGTTAAGGATCGGACGTAGATAGATATGGGGTTTCCTTTGATGCAAACTCCGTAGTATCCGGCAATAGGTGATTGATGGGAATATATAGGCATGTCTTTAACAGGACTTATTTACCCCCGACCCCCGGGGTTTCGCAAGAAGTAGAGTCATTTCCTTTTTCTCTAGGCTTTAAAAAGACAATCTTGAACCAGATGATCGAGAGATAAACTTTGTTGGGAAAATTGTAAGGGCTTTTTAAACTCGTTTATATTTATATATATGGGTTTCTAGTAAATATAATAAAAGAAAATCTAAGGGAATAATAAACATTGGTGGTTTCAGATAGACTTGGGGTAGTTGGATAGCTATAGATAGAGAGCCTTTTCAAGGGTTCCCTCATTCTAACTCTAAAAAGGAATTAAAAAGAATTTCTAATTGGGCTCAAATAAGGAATAAGGAGAACTTCTTACTGGGATAGGCTCATTCGAGTGAGTGTACGTAAAAGGCTGTACAGTAGAATCCGATCAAGTTTTAACTGAATAGAGTTTGGTTGTACTGAGCCCCCTTTTTATTGAAAAGTACTCCGGTAGGAAGGCTCAAGCTTAATGGAAGTAAGATAAAAAGCTATTGCATTCCTTGGAGTAGAGGGAGCAGAAAGTCCTGCCTCTGTGTTAGGGGATATGTAAGTAAATCAGAGGTCTAACCTTTGAAATTGAAATTTGTTTTCCTGTAATTAAGGGTAGATATAGAACTCTTGAGTAATTTCGGGTACTCCTTTCTAGGCTACTGCTTAACAAAATAGGGAGCTTGAAAGAGCAGATTGAGGTAGTGAGGTTTTTACGTGGACTACTTTTTCTCAAAAAAAGTCTAAAATTCAGTAGAAGAGAAATTTTTTGGGTTGTCAGATTTTGACCCTGGCAAAAACCCTCAAGCAGATTTTATAGGACGGGCTTCCTTTTTTTAGAATAAAAAGGACTCTTTGCTTAACGAAACTGGGAATTTCATTTATAGATAGTCAAAAGTGGGTTAGTAATGTAACGAAGTCCATTATGAAAGAGGGACTCGTTTAGGAGCAAGTCATAAGGCAAGAAAGGAAATCCTAGAAGGTTACAGCAAGACCTAATTTTGGGTTTCTATAGGAGCAGCTAGGGGTTTCAGGAAGTTTCTTTGTGCTTTTAAGAGATTTCATAGATATTCGTACAGGGGTGTCTAGGAGCTCTTGCTCTCTGTCTTTACCAGTAAAGAGGATGGAGCCCTGGTAAGGCTAGGAGTCAATACCTGTTAGCTTTTGTAGAGGGCATAGGTTCTTTTCTAATTCTAATAGGGTTGATTGAACAAGTATAGAGATACGTTAGCAGCATCTCTTCTTAGTTTTATTCCTCTGACTTTTAGTTGTCTTTCTTTTCTGTCCTTTTGTACTCTGTATTTTCTTATTAACACAAGAGAGGAGCTTTCACTTTCTTAGCTTAGGAGAAAGAGTAGTCGGAGCTTGTGTATGGTATCATTCTCTTTCATTTGCATTCCTATTTATTTTATTTAGCTTTGATAGGATATATAGTGTATGGAGGAGTCGTATGCCTTTTTCTCGGTTTCCAATTGAAAGCGGATAAGCTAAAGTAGTAGATTACAAGGTTTTCTTATTTCCTTTACTTGCTAGAGTATAGGGCTCTAAAAGAGGGCCCATTCTAAATAAATTATAGTAGAAAACTGATGTTAAGTAGGTCTCATAGAACCGGTTATTAATAGGCACCTCGACTATAAATAATTGATAATCCTGGATAAGAACTTTGACAAGATTTTACTCGACCTGCCCTCCTTTTTAAGCGAGCTTTTACGGGAAAGTCTTTCATTTGAAGGGTTTTCTTTCGAAGGTACGTCTCTTTCTCGAAAGTGAAGGGTTAGTTCTTCTTTTAATTCTTACAAGGTTTGATTCAATCGACTAAAGATTCATTTTTAGGAAAGCAAAAGAAAATAGACTTTATTTTTTAGTAATCTGTATCTTCACAAAAATCCCGTATATTTTAAAGCTAAAACTAAAAGTTCCTGAGTCAGGGATACTCTACCGCTTAAGAATTAAAGGACCTGCGAGATTTTGAGTTTTTAACAAAGTCAAATATGTACCAGTAGGGTAAACCCGCAACTGAAGCTTGGCCTTTTTTAAATGCTTTAAAGGGGTACTCCTATACCTATAATAGTAAGGCAAACCTCCTTGGAGTATCCAAAACTAAAGCCCTAGCAGAGAAAGTAGCAAGCAATAAAACAGGAATTCTGAAAATACTCTTCTTTTTCTTAGACTTTATGCGGATTTCTTAATTGTTATATTAAACCAATACAATAAGGGAACATTGCATTATCCTTTAAAGTCATTCTCTTTATTTCGACAGCTACCTTTGGCAATAGGGTTACCCACCTAATACTTAATTACTATGAGCTTTTAGGATAGGCAATAAAAAAAATTTTATGTATTTTTCAACTTTATAGCAGGGGGCTTACTTAATTAATAAGGTCTAAGATAAATCAACCAAAAAGTTCTTTAGTCTTTAGCTTGAAGAAGTACGAGAAGTAAAAAACCCAAATGGGGCGACATTTATGGATATGAAAGGTGCAAAAACCCTCTTTTATGTATGAGGTATAATTTAGACTGCCTTTCAATTTTTTTACTCTCTTAAGATATAGTAAAAAATGAGACAAGTGCCTACTCCTTGAGTTGGAGAGTCCTACTTAGAAAATCAAGTACACAAAATGGGAGGAACTTTCTGAGATACAACACTCATGAAATGTAGTGTTTTTAGGTTTCTCCAGTTTACCGGCAGAGAAGCGGGGTTGGTATTTTATTTTATATAATAGCTTTAGCCTTTCTTCAGTAATAGATCTACTTTATAGGATTTATAGGATAGGGGACTTCCGCTTAGTAGTTGCAGTGCAGCTGGAGCCCTTAAAAAGGCTTTCGTTAGGTTCTGGAACATCTTTTGAAAAAATCCGTCTATACTAAGGTACGTACAGTACATACTGAGAAAGTCAACTCTTAGAACCCGATTTCTTACATTACATCAAAACGAAAGCTACCAACTTGACAAAGACTTTAGGGGTACTATTATTCACAAATCCTTGCGGGACCCAGTATGAGAGACCCCCCTTTTTGGAAGAGCCCTTTAAAATCAGAGTCTAAATCAGGACTCCATTTCATTTCTTATTCTTTTTGTAGAAGTGGGTGAGCCTTGTTTGATCAATTAAGATCTATATAATTCATTCCTTTAGATAGGACTAAAAGTGCTTTGAATTAAGTCCTTTTGGTTTTTTAGTGTAGCGCCAGAACCTTTAAACCTTATATAATATAAGCGGGTTCTCCGATCAAACGGGTAAAGTTAGTATAAAAGTCAAATTAGCATATGTGCTTCCAATGTAGTAACTTGGCCTTCTTTAAGAGCGGAGCCCTTTATTTAACAAGTCTTAGTTTACAACAAATAGAAAAAGTTAGCAGAGCAGTCAACCTATAAATACAAGAAACAAAGGACTTCTCTCGTTCCTACGGGTTTCATTTAGTTTTAGTTAGTTATAGAGAGTCAATAAGGCAACCCTTTACTTGATTAGTCAAATTTCTAGATTGAAATAAAAAAAGACATTATATAGGAATTAGAATAGAAAGTGTCGTTTCTGTTCCTTTTTAAAAAAGTAAGTAGAGTCTAAGAGCAAATCCTTTTCGAAGAAGCCTGTGAAAGAGAAATCCCAGGAACTCTAAATTACTCTACTAAACTACTTAATACAAGATACAAGGAATAAGAGAACGGGTAGCTATTAAGACTAAAAAGAAGAGGACTCTCTTGTTATAAAACCCTTTTCGGAAGTCCTTATTTATTTACGCAAAACGTTCACCACTTCCTAAATAAAATAGCTATACAAATTTAAGAAAAGAGACACTCTTCGAGCATTCTCTTATTATTATATCGAGTCAATGTATTTTATAAAAGAATATCCTTTATTATATATATGCCGAAACTGCATTAGCATTAGATATACAATACCTTCTTGAAATCCTTAAACCATAACTTTTTTAAGGTTTTGGGGCAGAAACTGGGTTAGGAACTTGGGTATAAAAATCCCTCTAATTCTAATCTAGTTAAGCCAACCCCTTTAGAATGCTGAAGTGCTACCTAACTATAAAGTTATACAGAGTGCTTCAAATAGGCATAAGACCTTTTCCTTTAAATTAGACCCCCGGCTTGCTCCCGACTTACTTTAGTTTCTTGTAACTACTACCGAGAAATTAACATAGGCTGAATAAGGAAACTCTAGGGAAACACAATAACTAAGCCGTCAAGGGCGGGTCTACTTCATTTTTGGAGAAGCTAGGTTATTGGAATTTTTTTATAACAAAGGGAAAGGGACAAAGATAGAAGAGATATGTACAGTTATTAAGACTAGGTTTTCTAGTTATAAGGAGAGGTATAGCGCAGCTCTAGGTATTCCAGAAGATATTCAGAGGAAAGGTACGAAAGCAAGTAAGAAGTAGTTGGGTGTTACAATTTATCAGAAACCCTTTTTTATCCTTAGATTATTCGCTGTATTCATGTGAGTTTGCTTTTACTCATAGATCTTAGCCAGGAAGTGGAAAAAAGGAGCTGGGAAAATGAAGTCTGTACTTTATAAGGAGAGTCCTGTTCTAATATAGTTTTTTCTTTCTAAACGATTCCTTTTATAAAAGATGTTCCTGAAAACAAGTAAAAGCACATTCAATTAGCTTTTTTTATTCTTTAAAATAAAAGTTGAAGGAAGTCTGTTCTTTATGGTCTTAATGTGTAAGTATGTTTTTTCCAGTATATACTTTAAAAGCTTAACCTCCTAAATAACTAAATAAAGATTTTCTCGGTAAGTAAGATCTATCTAGAATCTTCTAAGGAGCAACCCTCTTTAAATAAATGATAAGCTACAAAAGACAAGAGGAAGATCCCTTTCTATTTCATTTAATACAACAACTTTGATCTCTCTTACCTTATTTTAACTATAAAGACACTCTATTTATCTAATACTAAGCTAGAAATTCTTCTTATCTCAAAGTACAGCTATCAAGACCCGGAGGAGTCTATAGGAAAGGTAGAGTAACATAAGAGAAGTCTACTCGCTACAACTAGTAGGGCTACTTTATCTTTTAGTTTATTTAGAATCTTTCCAGCGCCTCTTTCTTGTAAATATTTACGGAAAATTTATTGGTATTTCTTTAATCCCTGAATTTATTAGAAAAATTTCATTTTTTGGGCGGTCCGAGTTTTATATACTCAAAATGGGAATAAGCTCCTGTTTCGCTTCTCTACTAAGATATTCCAGCCTCTATCTCGTCTCTAAGGTCCTGGCTAAGAAAGGTATATATAATTCCTAAAAAAGGTTCCTGCTTTCCTAATAAGAGCTCATGGTATGAATCAAAGAAGTAAATAAAAGATTTAAGCTGTTAAGCAGTTTCTTAACTCTAGTGAAAGAGCTGAATTTCCTTTGAAGTGTTTTTCCTAGTTTTTTGAGTCTTTCTTTAAAGGATAGTTCTTTTGGTTGCAAAGAGGAATTCTCCTTTATATAAGGTACTGCCTCTATACAATCTATACTCACTACTCTAAGGTAATTAACCTCCGCCAAATCTAAGATAAGACATAGGAGTAAGCTACTAGAACTCATAAAAAAGTCCAGCTCGTAAGATTCAAAAGTTTGAAGAGTAAGAACTCAGTTAAAAATCAAAATAGGTCATGCTTTTAGGATCCCGATAGAGAATTCAGAATTCCTAGTATCTAGTATTTTGTATTCATGGAACAGATTCAATTCCTTTTGATTTTGAGTTGGTATAGAATGAAGATCTTCCTTAATTGTTAGTCCTAAGAATTTCCGGTTTAGGAAGGAACTATCTAAATTCAGAAAATTCCTTACCTTAAAAGAGTTCCTGTAGTTTAAGTTTAACAAGGTGGAAATTCTAATTCATGTCTTCCTGGTTTTGGGAAGAAGAGCTTGATTCCGATGTTTGATATTCCCTTAGTCTTTCTAAGAGGAGAGGAACAATTCTTTGTTGTTTGTAAAAACTTTCTTTCATCAGGAAACTTACCTAAATTATTCCTTACCTATCTTCCTAGGATGGCAACCTAATTTAGGTTGTAGTTTTAGCTAAAGGAAGGTCAGTCAAGGCCTTTCAGAGTTTCGTTTTAACAGAAAACAGATTCTTCTTTCCTTAATTTCATTAAAGGAGTTCTTCTAACTAATATAATATAAAAGGAAAAATTCTAAGCATTAACTAACGGAATCTCTTCCTTGGGTTTTTGTCTCTTTGCGTGCGCTAATGTTGCTATTGAATCAAAGCTAAAGTCCTTTTTTTAGTTTATGAGGGAGTAAATATCTTGCTTTCGTTCAGTTGGTGAAACCAGATTTGACAAGGAGGCTTGATTCTATAACAGAAAATGACTTTGCCTTAGCTTCAATTTCCTTTGGACCTTTTGAGAATTCTTACTTTGAGTTAGTTATATTCCTAGGTTTTGTAGAAAAGTCTAATTTAGTAACTAGATGGAACTCTCTTAATTGTCTTCTTGTTGAAGTGTAGCTTTACTTTAGGAGATAAGTTTTTTCCTTTTTGGTATTGCTGATAATTTGTATTCTCTTATGAAAGACTCTCTTTCTATAAAAGATTTGAGGGTACTGTATCATTCATTACTAATGTCCTCAACCTAACCTAAGGTATCTCTATCTTCGCAGTCGAAGTCAAGTAGGCCAAGGCTAGGGAAATCCTTTGCAAGTAGAGTCTAGTCCAAATTCCTTTAACTAACTGATTGGAGTTTTAACTGAAGGTTTAGGAACTTACACCGATACATGACATGTATAAATGGTAAAGTCAGAAACATGGAAAGCATCTCTATTCTTCTATTTCCTTTGGAAGCAAGGCATGCATTTCTTGTTAATGGTTTCCGACCTAAGCTGATAGTAAAGGAATTTCATCAAAGAATTCTTCTAAACAGGCTGACATTGACGTTTTAATCCATATAGTTGAATAGGAGCCTTGAAAGAAATTCTTTTTTTTGGAAGATTATATATAGAACCAGTAAGGTAAGGAAACATAATACTAAAAGGAAAGTCGGTCAATGGAAGTGAAAACTAGAGCAGCCAAAGACTGAAACCCCAAACCCTGAATACAAAAAAGAAAGAATACATAGAACTCTCGGAATATTCTTCAAGAACTTCGTTCCTTGCCTAACAAGAGAATCTCCTAACTTTGCACCTAGTAAGCTCAGGAATTTATATACTGATAGATCGGCTTACAAAGACGAACTAATAACTAATACAAGATAAACTTGCTGCTACAACAAGGAAAACCTTTCTAAAGAATATGTGAACCCTATAAAAATCTTGGTATCTATCTTACTCAATGGAAGAAGACCTCCTACAAGATATCAAATCAACAAACCAAGTTCCATCTAATCAATATGACACTAGAACTCAAGTAAAGAAACTAGAAATCCCCTCTTAAACTTTAACCTACCATTATCTTCCATTCCGTAAACTTCACTATCC